>MU671666.1:5189-49481 GCA_026770625.1 Nicotiana glauca | reverse complement strand
ATGATAACAACAAATCATTTGCAAATACACGGTAAAAGCCAACAACCGGGACGGACCAAGTCACGATCCCCAACGATGCTCTACCCCACGCTCAGGTCCAGCGTACAAGTCACCACAATACAGCACTAAGATGTGCAAATCTGGGGTTTCAAACCCTCAGGATATCATTCCCAAGTATTACTCACCTCGAACCGATGGAATACCTCGCTTGCGACGCCTTTGCCCCTCAAATTGGCCTCCACGCGCGTTGAATCTAACCAAAACCAGAGAGAATACATTATAATATGCAAATGGGACATTACCCAATCGAAAACAATCGAAAAATATCGAAATTCACGAAATTTGCAAAACCCGAGCCTCGGGCCCACGTCTCGAAAAATTATAAAATTCACATTTTCGGAATCCTCATCTTGCCACGAGTCCGTTCATACCAAGAACACCCAAATCGGACAACAAATGGCCTATCAAATCCCAATTTGAAATATCAAAACTCAAGCCCTAGTTTTCTTCAATTTTAGGCTTAATTTCCATGAATTTCTAGACCAAATTCACAATATAATCGAGTTTTAAGTTCAAAGATCTTACCTCCAATCAATCCTCTTCGAAACCCGCTTCATTTACTCCCAAAAAGCTCTCAAAACCCTCAACAATGGTGGAAAAGTGACTTAAACTCGTGGATGAAATATTTAAAACCCTTCTGTCCGCTACAGTTCTTCCTTCTACTCGATCGCGGCCAAAGCCGTGCGATCGCAATGAACAAAAATCCCACGGTCTCAACATGGACTATGCGAACGCGGCCAAACTCATGCTAACGTAGAGAGAAACTCAGCTGGACCCTAAATTCCTAATATGCGATCGTATATACTCTAATGCGAACGCAGAGCACAACTTCTCAGAACTATGCGAACGCGAGCCCCAGGCTGTGAACGCGAAGAGCATAACTCAGGCACCCAAAAATCCTTCTATGCGATCGCAGTAACACCTACGCGATCTCATTGACCAAAATTCTCTGCTACAGCTGCTGCATTTTTCTGCAGCTCTTCAAGTCCAAAAACTTCCCGATAGACCATTCGAAACTCACCCGAGGCCACCGGGACCTCAACTAAAAGTACCAACACATCTTAAAACATTATTCAAACTTGCTCCAATTATTAAAACACCTCAACTAACAACAAAACCATCGTATTTCATCAAATCAAAGCCTAAGTTTTTCCAAGAACTTCCGAAACGCACTTTTGATAAAAAACCCAACCAAACGACGTTCGAATGACCTAAGAATTTGCAGACATATCCAAAATCACCTAACGAAGATACTACAACTCTCGGAATTCCATTCTGACCCTCGGATCAAAATCTCGCCTATCAACCGGAAATCGCCAGAATACTAACTTTGCCAAAATAGGCTAACTTTTTCACCGGACCTCCAAAATTACTTCCGATTGCACTCCTAAGCCTTAAATCATCACCCGGTGCTAACCGAATCATCGAAATTTAATTCCGAGCCCTCTAACTCACAAGTTAACATCTAGTTGACTTTTTCAATTTAAGTCTTCTTAAAAGAGACTAAGTGTCTCATTTCTTATCAAAGTTACTCCAATTAAATTCTAACGCACTCAATACCGATAATGAATCATAAAGCAATACAATAAGGGATAAACGGGACGGTAACTCACGCGACGACGGGCCGGGTAGTCACAATTATGATATTGACTCTGATTATATGGTTGCATCGGACTGTGCACCGCAATATATATATATTTAATTTTTATTAATTATTTTTACATGGTGGAATAAAGGAGTATCGTGTTGTACAGTGGAATCGGGTTGCGCTCCGCAACAGTTTTTGTATTTTATATTCCTTGTGTATTGTGTTGGCTTCGGTTCTTTCATGTGAGACTTTAAGGATTGGAATTCCTGGTTTTATTAGTTTCGGGGATTGAGTTATTTTCATTAGCTACTACTTTGCCGTCATTTCCTATTTTTCTTTCCTATTACTATTATTTTAGTAAATTGATTTTCAATACGAATTTACAACGTTGAGTCATTATCTCATACCATGTCGTGTATTTGGTAACATAAACATTTTAAATAAAAGAATTATTAACATGCTTACCCTAAGAGACTCTTAAGTTAAAGCTCGGCGTTTCATACGGTACTTTACTAATTTTAATGGTTATCATATTTCACATTAATTGATTTCTCAATTTAATCTCCTTACCATGTCTGATGTTTTTACTTTACATAAAAAGAATTTTTATTATGATTTGATTTAATAAATTCATAACTAAATTTAGTAGCTTATCTGATGCTTTATTTTATTTTAAAAAATATTACTTTCTTCGCCCAAATGATTTTTAAAATAAACTCATTTTCTCATTAATATCCTACTTGGTTCAAAAATTGTAATTTTACATTATATTACATAAATAAATATCTTAAACATCTTAATTAGCCTTTTACATGGATGATATGTATCAGGTAGCACTTGGATTTTGCCGTGTGGAAATAATTTGAAAAATATGGGGATAAGGTGCGTTGTGTGTAATGTTTGGAAATTAGGACTTGTGATCTGAGTTTACGAGAAGTAGTATCTAGAATAATTCTTGTTGAAATTCGTGTATTAAGAATGATATGATTGATTGAGTTGTCATCGAATTCCCTTGCTTGGACACATTCATATCTCACATGTACCCCGACTATGTTGTTGCTTAATTATTTGGTTGTTTCTCATTTCTATTCGTGCTCCCATTATTTTCGTTGTTGAATGTAATTTGGAATCCTTCCACTATTGGCCTTAAATTGATGTTCTTTCCTTGTTAGCTTTATGTTATATCCTACATAGGTTTACATGTCTGGCAGGTGTCTTGACCTGGCTTTGTCACTACTCTATCGAGTTTAGTCTTGATACTAACTGGGTACCACTGTGGTGTACTCATGCTACACTTCTGCATATTTTTATGTAGAAACCAGGTATTTTGGATCGTCTTAGTTTTGAGACTTATGCTTGTGCAGCTGGAGACTTAAAGGTACACATATTGGACGTTCGTAGGCTTTGAAGTCACCTTCTGTTGTATTTATTTCCATTATTTCCTATTATTTCAAAACATTTATGTATTCATTTATATAGTTACTCTTAGAAAGGCTTATGACTTATACTACCAATTTTGGGATATTGTATCATGTTGAGACTATTGGCTTAATAAGATATTTGGCGCTCATGCTATATAGCTGTTTAGTAGAACCTGTTATCATTTCGGTATGTATTAGGCTTACCTAGTTTAAGAGACTAGGTGCCCTCACAACTCCTTCGGAGTGATTTTGGGCCGTGACAAGTTGGTATCAAAGCTCTAGGTTCATTGGTGCTACAAGTCATAAGCAGGCTTAGTAGAGTCTTACGGATTACTACGGAGACGTCTGTACTTATCTTCAAGAGGCTATGAAACTATTAGGAAATTCAACTTCTTTCTTTCTTTATCGTACGTCATTGATTTAGCTTGAAGTGTATACCTTATATTCCTCTCCACTCGTTCATGATGTTGCCCACTCAGTATCAACTAAGCGTTGATGGTTCGTGACTCTGTGGATAATCTACGAACGAACTAGGAATGCTCAAACTTTGTCTCAACATGTCGTCCAGACTAAGGATGTGGATGAATTGAGAGACCCGTTAGTCGTTCACATAGGGGTGCAATGGATTCTTGCATCTGGTCGATACGTACGAGCTTGGGAAGATTTAATTGGTTAATCGTTGTGATCATGGTAGGGTCACGAGGTGGATGATGATTTGAGGATAGTGGGTTGTATTATGGACTATGTGGTTCGTATGAGATTTTTACTTAGTGAAAGGTAAATATTATCATTCAAGGCACTAAGGGAAGTAATTTCAATTATCACGAGGATAGACTTGCGCTTAGTAGATTATTCGGGGTATCTGATAATTGGTGTTGCACGAGCCATAAAGGTTAATATTGTGGATCATCAAATGTTGTGTCCAATGTATTCGAGCCAAGTTGGGGAGTCCACTGTTGATGGTCCTATTGCAGGGTCATGTGTTATATCAGTTTGGCCTGAGAGTTATATGGGTTTTGAAGGGTTGTTCAAAAATTTGTATATGATTAAGACCTGATATTAGCATGGGTTAATGTTGGAATTTACGGTATTTGTATGTCATTAATGATTATACCCTTCAGTATTAGAGAGGTTACAGAAACAACTTAAGACTCACAGAAGGCCCCTTCAAAGTGGGAATCACGATTACGGCATCACGGAGTGCTTTAGAGTAAATACAATTGTTTATGAGCTTCTAGGCTACGTGGTTCGTGCTCGGATATCTTATGGTAATTTTTGGATAAGGATCATGGTGTTCTGGCAAGAAGAACTGCCACCTTGAGGTTAATTCGGAAGGAACATGGAAAAATAAGATAGCTTGTTGGATCAACATAGTAATGGTATGACCGGTTCTTTAGGTAATTATGATGTGGTGAGTCTCTACAGGTGTTTTATGGCAATACTCTTGGGTTTGGAGACCTGCTTGGCTTGGCTGAGTTAGGAATTCCAGTTCTGATGGCTTATCTATGTGCAAATGGGTTTGGAAGAGTTCTTGATGGTTTCTACCACGGTTTGAGATGGATAATTCCTACCTGCGTGAGCACCATGGTTTGTATTGTGATTTTTTCCTGCATGGGATCAAACTGAACATTTCCGACTAATCGGGTATGTATTCTGTTGTTGACTCAGAGTTTATTATGAGATTCTCGTACTTTTCATATGATGACATGATAGATATGGTGCCCTCTGTGAGATTGAGAATTGCATAAACAAGGTGGCGATTCAGTTTTGAAGGGAAGTTCATGAAATCCTAAACAACATGGACGGTTCCAGATTACTAGTGGAATATTATTACCACTTGGTATTTCCTGATAAGGGTGTGCATTTCCAAAGGCGCACTATGTTTTGACTTTCGAAGGCTTCACTGATGTTGTGGTATTTACCTGGTTGATCGGCTGATGATGTTCAATTTTTTCTATGTGGCACAGAAGACTTATAGAATTATTTCTCGTAGGGATGATTATGTATGAGGGATGTGTTAGTCATTCGAGTAGTAAAGTTGGGATCGGTTGTGGTAATTCAGGTGTTCTATGGATTTGGATAATATGAGCTCTCGAAAGCAGATTATTTTGCGGTTGCGGACTGAGAAGATGTGGCCAAAGTTAGCTAGATGGTGGTACTTGTTATTGCTAGACCTTTGTGAACTTTTGGACGGCTATTTATCCTTTTGGGGATGATCAGAATCGATTTAGGGGCCATTGGTATGACCGAAAGGGATGTGTATTCCACATTGGGTCGGATTCGTTAACTCAGCATTGTTATTGTTAAGGGGTGTGTCTTTCAGTTAGAGTCAAGCGTGTTTTTGTTCTGGTATGTTTTATGTGTTACTCTTCTATAGTATAAGGGGTTGTGATTTTTTGGTTATATGTGCACCCGATACGGTTCTATTTGGGCTTTGTTGCGGAATTCGAGCGAGATGGTTATTAGGGTGCTGAATGGTAGATTGTGCATGGGCTATGGTCTTTCTGGGTTGTGGTATATTGAGCTACTTACTTCTCCATGGTTATGGTCATACGCTTCGTGTACTTGATGTCGAATTGCATGTAGTGGTTGATTTTGAGCATTGTGTCTTGAGGTATTTTGCATTGACCTGTGTTGGATGGATCACATATTGCAGGGAAGACATGATCCTTTGTGTTAGATTCGTGTGTCTTGATCCTACTATGGGTTCATAGCATTGCGATGTAGTGGTGCTTGATAATCTTATGAGTGGTTATGAGTTTCTACGCGTTGCTTTCATCGTCGGCAGTGTACGGAGGTTTTGAACAAGGTTTTATTTGATGAAGTTCATTATCGGTAATAGTTTTGTGTTAAGCACCTATAGTGATTGAAAATTTTTGCTACGAGTATGCTAATTGTGTAGTATGCCATGTGATTACGGCTTGGGTTATGGTTATAGCTTGATGTAGCGTGTTCGGACTAATACAGTGTGTGGATGCAAGATTCGAGTCTTGTAAAGATTTTTGAATGTTGGGAATTGGGTTCCAAGGTATTTGGGCTAAGGTTAATATAATAATCTTCAATTGTGTCATGTGGTCAGTCTTTCATGGTTTGGATGACGTGGGATCACCCCTGGTTATGTGCACGGTAAGGTTACACAGTAATTCGATGGCTTTGGGACGACTCTTGGCATGTTTGAGGACAAACGTATTTTTAAGTGGGGAGAATGTAATGACCCATTGGTAATTTTGAGAGTTTGCGTTCCGTTTAGCTATTTGAAGTCTTGAGTAGCGTCATATGATGTATTATGACTTGCACGCATCGTCGGTTTTGGTTTTCAGGTTATTCAGAATTGATTTAGAAGAATGATTCTCAACTAAGAAGCTTTAAGTTTGAAGACTTGACCAAGTTTGACTTTTGAGTGTTTGATCCCGGATTGGAGTTTTGATGGTTCTTTTAGGTCTAGATGGTTATTTTGGGCTTAGACATATGCTCGGATTCGCATTTGGATATTCCTAGAAGGTTTTAGTATATTTTGGCGAAATTTGGAAGATTGAAGGTTTGGAAGGTTGATAGGTTTGACCGAGAGTTAACTTAATTTATATCGAGTTCGGATTTTGATTTCGCGAGCTGGTATAACTCTATGGTGTCACTTGGAACTTTCATGCAGAATTTGACGTCATTCCGGGTTGAGTTGAAATGATTTGGCACGAGTTGCCGAAGTTGAAAGTTCTTGAGCCCACTTGGTTCGATTTGAGGTGTGATTCGTAGTTTTGACGTTGTTTGTGATGATTTGAGGCCTTGAGAAGGTCCGAATTATGTTTTGGAACTTGTTAGCATGTTTCAATGTGGTCCGGGAGGCTTGGTTGTGTTTCGAATGGGCTACGGGCCCTTTCCTTATATTTTTGGACTATTGACTGCTGGTATCTGGTATCCTTCATCGCATTCACAATGAAGCAATCGTGTGCGCATAGAGTAATTAGGAGGCAGGCAGCAAATGCCCTTCCCGTTCGCATTTAGTGGTTCGCGATCGCGTAGAGGTAAGGTGGAAAAGAGCATCAGGCAAATCTTCTCGTCACGTTCGCGAGAACACAGGTACGTTTGCATAGGGTTTGAAGATTTGGAAACCGTGTTCACGAGCTTAATGTCGTGTTCGCGAAGCAAGTTTTGGCAACCTTCATTTTTTCTTCTTCGCGATCACGAGGAATGTTCCGCAACTGCGATGTATTAATCATTGAGCAAAAAATATAAGAACTCAATTTCGAGGGTTAGCCATTTTTACCATTTTTTGAGTTGTAGACCTCGGTTTGTGAGTTTTTTCGTGGAATTTTCAAGTAATTCCATGGGGTAAATGTTCATTACCTGGATCTTATTATATTTCATGAATCTATGGTTATTTTCATCATTTAATTATTGAATTAAGTTGGAAATTTGGGGAAAATTAATAAAAAATTTCAAAAGGTAAAATGAGGATTTTAAGGGCGATTGGATATCGGAATTTGTAATTCTTGTATTGTTGATCTCGTTATCGAATGGGTGTTCAGATTTTGTCAATTTTGTCGAGTTTCGAGGATCGGGACCGGGGGTTAACTTTTGGATTGACTTGTTAGTATTTATTAAAAATCGAAACTTTATTAACCGGAATTGTTTCCTAAGAGTTTTATTTATGATTTGAAGTTATTTTGGCTATATTTGAGCCGTGCAGAGGTGGTTTCGCACGAGAGAGTCATTTTAGAGTATCGATTTATTTTGCTATTTGTGTTATGTGAAAGTCATGTATGGAAGGTGACGACCGGGTACATGGGCTATATGTGGTATTTGACCGGTTTGTTTATCTAAACTCTTTCCATGCCTTTAATTGAATTGGTATGACGTGTTATTTCTCTCATTGTTAATTGGTCCTTACATGATTTATATGATGTTGTTAGTACTTATTGTGCCCCTTACTTGTTATTTTGTCCTTACATGCTTTAGTTGTATTTATTGCCTTCCTTACTATTTTGTTACCTTTTAAATTGGTGAGTTCCTTCCATGACTTCACGCTTATCTGCTACTTGCCTTAATTATCGTAATTGCACACTTTAGTGTTCACGTGCTTCACTTGTCCTGTCATTTGTCCTTGATTTTTACGTGATTCCTTCATTGTCATGTAATCATACCCTATGATTGTAGAAATTCTTGCATTGAGTATTAGATTGTTGATGATTTTAATATATTTATGGATCGGATTATACAGTGTAACAGGTGAAATAAGGGTGTATTTATATTGATATGGTGGTATCGGATTTTTTACCACCCCAGTCCGCCCTCCGTGAACTATCGTGGCGGCACCTAGTCTCTACGAATAGGTAAGCCTAAAAATTGCAGAAAAAGGAAAAAAACAGATAAAACTAATAAAAATTGCGGAATAACATAATGAAAGTTTAGGATGCCGCTCGGCGTATAAAAATAAAACTTTCAAACTAAACAACTTCCCAAAACCCGGAAACCAATTAATCACAAGCTATAAATATAATAAAAATACTCTAACTCCGAAATGTCTACATCAACGGAAACGATAGATGGGCTATCACTACAAGATAGAATGGAAAGAGACTTGTTGGTCTGCGGACGTGGCAGATATACCTTGAAATATCTAGAGAATCGCCTCGCCTCAAGTGTAGTAGGGCTGAGTCGAAGTACCTGAATCTACACACGAAAAACATGTGCAAGAAAGGGCATGAGTACACCACAACGGTACCCAGTAAGTGCCAAGCATAACCTCGGTCGAGTAGTGACGAGGAAGGTCAGGGCCTTACCGGTCATGTATAATAAGTTATAAGGAAAGAAACAATATTAATGTAATACTGGGTAATAAGACTAACACAACTGCAACAGAGGAAAATATAATCACAGAAGGAAAATGCAGCTCAACACAGAAATAACAACCGGGGGATCTCCCAGGATACCGTCCTATAGTCCCAAATATAAATATCCAGCGAATTTCCAGGGATACCGTCACGTAGTCCAACTCATAGTGCGAGGGGATCTACCGGAATCCCGATCTGTAGTCCCAAATGTAAATACCCAGTACTGGAGGAATCTACCAGGTGTAGTGCTATAGTTCTAATATAAAAGTGCAGGGGGATCTCCCGGTATACAAATCCATAGTCCCAAAGTAAACATGCAAGGGGATCTCCCGGGATACCGTCCCGTAGTCCCAAAGTGAACACACAGCCGCAATACGAAGAATATTCAATTCAGTCCAGATTACATACCAAGGTAAACAGGTATTTCTAACCTAGAATGATGCATAGAATTCAAGTAAAGCAGTTTGAGCAAGTAAGGTAATTAATTCAATTAGACATGCTTCCCTAAGCTAACAATATGATTAAATTGCAAGTAGCATAAACAGGAAAGAAAACTCAGTTATAGTTCTTAATGAAAATAGGATTTTAAACAATTAGCATAATACGCACACGTCACCTTACCTACAAGGCATTTCATATATCAACAATACCAAATCCTAAGGGAAGTTCCCCCACGCAAGGTTACGCAAGCCACTTACCTCGAACTGGCTCAAAAATCAACCCAAAACCATGCTCTTGCCACGAGTACTCGACTCCAAATGGCCCAAATCTATTAAAATCAATTGCATAATATAAATATAACTTCAAGTAACTAATTCCACTAATTAATTTGAAGCTAACATGTGAAATTAAAAAAAAAATCCCAAAAGGTCCCCCAGACCCACATCTTGGAATCGGGTAAAAATTATAGATTATGAACCCCCATTCACTCACGAGTCTAACCATACCAAAATTATCCAAATCTGATGTCAAATCCCCAATCAAAACTCAAAAATTATTCCTACGAACTTTTCCAAAATTTTCCCGAAATCCGAAATTAGATGATGAATCCATGTTTAGATTAATGGATTATAAGCAAAAAGGAGTTAAGAATCATTACCCGCAAACTCCCTCTGAAAATCTTTCCAAAATTCGTCTCCTACTGAGTTCCCAATTCAATGTTGTGCTATGAACTCAAAACCTTTGATTTTGAGCTTCATGTTCTGCCCAGACGCGACCTTAATCGCGATCGCGGAAACTCCCACGCGATCGCGAAGAGCAACTTCACTAACCACCAAATTAACCTTACGCGAACGCGATAATCCCTACACAGTCGCGATGTTTCACTGCTCATCTCTATGTGATCTCGAAGAGCAACCTCCGTTCCTCAGCTGCCTCATTTCTTCCTCTTCGCAAACGCGGCGTAGCCCACGCATTCACGGTTCAACTTCTGCTAATACTATGAATTTGAACTCTCTTTCATGCAATCGTGTAGAAAAAATCCCCCTCTTCCCCATCTAAGCCTTCACGATCGAGAGCCTCACGTGATTGCAATGAAGAAAGGTATGCAACATAAAATCAGAAAATTTTTATCCTTCTCCAAGTCCAAAAGTTGTCCGTTGAGCATCCGAAACACACCCGAGGCCCCCGGGACCTCAACCAAACATGCCAACCAATCCTAAAACATCATTCAAACTTGTTCCAATCTTCGGAACGCTCAAAACAACATCAAAACACGAATTTAGCATCAGATTCAAGCCTAAAAACTCCAAAAACACTCAAATTACGCTTTCGATCAAAAGGTCTATCAAACCTCATCTGAATGACCTGAAATTTTGTAAACACGTCACATTCAGCACTAAGGAGCTACTCCAACTCAAGAAATTCCATTCTGACTCCGATTTCAAAGTCTCACTATCGAACCGGAAACTTCAAAAATTCAACTTTCGGCATTTCAAGCCTAAATGAGCTACGTACCTCCAAAATACAATCCGAACACGCCCCTAAGTCAAAAATCACCCAACAAAGCTGACAAAACTGACGGAATTCCATTCTAATGTCGTCTTCATACTGCTCCAACTACGGTCCAATTTCTAAAGCTTAAGCTCTCTTTTAGGGACTAAGTGTCCCAAAACACTCCGAAATTCAAAACAGAGAATCCCGACAAATCAAAATAGCAGAAACAAATATGGGCAAAGCAGTTAATAGGGGATACATGCATAAATTCTTAAAATGACCGGCCGGGTTTTTACATCATCCCACACTTAAACATTCGTTCGTCCTCGAACGAGCATGGAAACATACCTAAAGTAGTGAAAAGATTAGGGTAGCGGCTGTGCATATCCTGCTTGATCTCCCAGTTCGCCTCCTCGACTGGCTAACCCACCCACTGAACCTTCGCTAATGCAATGTTCTTTGACCTCAGCTTTCAAACCTGCCTGTCCAATATGGCCATCGGTTCCTCAACATAAAATAGATGATTGTCAAACTGGACTGAACTGAAATCCAACACGTGCGATGGATCACCGTCATATCTCTAGAGCATCAAAACATGGAATACCGGATGAACTCCTACCAAGCTAGGAGGTAAGGCAAGCTCATAAGCAACCTCCCTAACCCCTCTCAATATCTCCATGACCATTAAACCTCAAACTCAATTTCCCTTTCTTCCCAAATCCCATAACACCCTTTATAGGCGAAACCCGAAGCAAGACCCGCTCTTCAACCATGTTGGAAACATCACGAACCTTCCGGTCTATCCGGAATCACCTTAACCTTCTACAATGCATCATGTACCAAGTCTGTGCCAAATAATCTAGCCTCACTTGTCTCGAACCAACCCGCCGTGGATCTACACTTCCTACCATATAAAGCCTCATATGGTGCCATCTAAATGCTGGACTAATAACTGTTATTGTAGTCAAACTCTGCCAATGGAAAGAACTGATCCCAACATACTCCAAACTCAATCACACACGCACTGAGCATATCCTCATGAATCTGAATTGTGCGCTCGGACTGTCCGTTCGATTGAGGGTGAAAAGTTGTGCTCAACTCTACCTGAGTACCCAACTCATGTTGTTCGGCCCTCCAGAACCATGACGTGAACTGAGTACCTCTATCTAAAATGATGGAAACTGGAATAGCATGGAGACAGACAATCTCCCGGATATAAATATCCGCCAACCACTCCGAAAAATAGGTAGTACACACAGGAATTAAATGTGCAGACTTGGTCAGCCGATCCACAATCACCCAAATGGCATCGAACTTCCTCAAAGTTCGTGGGAGTCCAACTACGAAGTCCATGATGATCATCTCCCACTTCCACTCCGAAATCTCTATCTGCTGAAGCAACCTACCCGGTCTCTACTGCTCATACTTCACCTGTTGAGAATTGAGGCACCGAGCTACAAACCCAACTATATCTTTCTTCATCTACCTCTACCAATAGTGTTGTCTCAAATCGTGGTACATCTTCGCGGCACCCGGATGGATGAAATACCGTGAACTATGGGCCTCATCTAGAATCAACTCTCGAAGCCCATCAACATTGGGTACACAAACCGGACCTTGCATCCTCAATACCCCATCATGACCTGTAGTCGCATCTCTGGCATCGCCATACAGAACCTTGCCCTTGAGGACAAGAAAATGAGGGTCATCAAACTGACGCTCCCGGATATGATCAAACAAAGAAGATCGAGAAACCACACAAGCAAGGATCCGATCTCATAAACTGACTGGCGAAGGCCTGAACATCCATCGCCATGGGCCTTTCCACTACTGGTTAATAAGCCAAAATCTCGTCTCGGCAACTCAAAGCATCGACCACCACATTGGCCTTGCCCGGGTGATACAAAATAGTGATATCATAGTCCTTCAGCAGCTCTAACCACCTCATCTGGCACAAATTAAGATCCTTCTGCTTGAATAGATGCTGCAAACTCTGGTGCTCAGTATAAATCTCACAAGGCACACCGTATAAATAATGACGCCAAACCTTTAAAGCATGAACAACAACAACTAACTCAAGATCACGGACATGATAATTCTTCTCATGTACCTTTAATTGTCTAGACACGTAGGCAATTACCCCTACCGTCCTGCATTAATAGAGCTCCAAGGACAATCCTCGAGGCATCAAAATAGACATTATAAGACCCTAAACCTGTAGGCAATATCAAAAGTGGGGTTGTAGTCAAAGCTGTCTTGAGCTTCTGAAAGCTCGCCTCACACTCTTCCATCTATTGGAACGGAGCACCCTTCTAGGTCAGCCTGGGTGCTGCAATAGATGAAAACCCCTCAAAAAATTGACAATAATAACCTGCTAAGCCAAGAAAACTACGGATCTCTGTAGCTGAGGATGGTCTGGGCCAACTCTATACTGCATCCACCTTCTTCGGATCTACCTTTATTCCATCACTCGATACTACATGACCCAAGAATGCCACGAAATCCAACCAAAACAAAGAGCAACCAGACACGACCGATAAACGTGGTCCACAACAAGAAAATCTCCCTCAGGAGTAGAAACATAAACAGGGGAACTCAAAGAATTTGTTTTCGTGTTTTCCCATACTTGTTATATGTATTTTTGCTTGTCGCCTTAGTATTTTTACCTTTCAAACCACAAATAAGCCCAACCTCCCCCCTCTCTTAGGATTAGTAGTCCCAAGCACCTCCGTGGCTGATAGGATCGGAGCGGGTAATAGCATATAATAAGAAAATGAGACTATTCCACGCTTTAATACCTTAACGGGTTGGGAAAGGGCAGATATGGATATGATGACCACGTGTATAAGTGATTACCGGGTGTTGTGTGGGGTAATCCATATTATTAATAAATCTAGGACCCATTTTCATTATTCTTTATTTCTTTTTAATTTTTTAAACATTTCTTCCAAATCAACTCTCTTTAATGCTTTCCGACTTTGTTTATTTCTAGCCTTTATGTGATAACCCCCCTTTTATTTCAAGTCTTACTTGCCTATATGTTATTTGTACTTTAAGTCACAACAATAGCTTGGCCGGGAACCACACTAGTGGATTCTGAGGGGTGCCTAACACCTTCCCCTTGGTATAATTTTAAGCCCTTACCCAATCTCTGGTTATTAAAACAAAACCCTTCTTAGTGTCCTAATGCAATTAAATCATTAGGTGGCGACTCTTCAATTTTCTTCAACCCAATTCCCAAAAGGGAACGAGTTGTCCTTCCAAATGTCATAAACCCGGATTTCGCGAGAAAAAAAGGGGTGTAACTATTTCCAAGAATCGGTTTGGCTTTATGCCGAGGTGATCGACTACGGAAGCTATTCATCTGGTGAGGAGATTGGTAGAGCAGTATAGGGAGAGAAAGAAGGACATACATATGGTGTTTATAGACCTATAAAAGGAGTATGATAAAGTTCTGATGGTGGTTCTGTGGAGATAGGTTAGCAGCATTCCTATAGCTTACACTAGGGTAATCAAGGACATGTATGATGGTTCTAAGACTCGGGTGAGGACATTGGGAGGTGAGTCAGATTACTTCACAGTAGTGATGGGGTTTTACCAGGGATCGGCTCTTAGCCCGTTCTTATTTGCTCTAGTGATGGATGTGTTGACATGACACATTCAAGGGGAGGTGCAATAGTGCATGTTATTTGCCAATGACATAGTGTTGATTGATGAGATGAGGAGCGGGTTCAATGCGAGGCTAGAGGCCTGGAGGCGGACCCTAGAGTCTAAGGGTTTCAATTGAGCAAGACTAAAAATAAATACTTGGAGTGTAAGTTCAGTGACGAAGCTCATGAATTGGACGTGGATGTGAATCTTCATACCCAAGTCATCCCGAGGAGGGGTAGATTCAAGTATCTCGGGTCAATAATCCAGGGTAACAGGTATATTGATGATAAGGTCTCCCACCATATCGGTGTGGGGTGGATGAAATGGAGGCTCACATCTGGTGTTTTGTGCGATAAGAATGTTCTATCAAGCTTAAGGTAAGTTCTACAGAGTGGTGGTTAGACCTAATATGTTGTATGGGCCTGATTGTTGGCCAATCAAGAACTCCCATGTTCAGAGGATAAAAGTAGCAGAATTAAGGATGTTGAGATGGATATGTGGGCATACCAGGAGACATAAGATTAGGGACGAAGTTATTCAGTACAAAGGGGGAGTAGCCCCCACGGAGGAAAAGATGTAGGAGTTGAGGCTGAGATGGTACGGGCATGTGTAGAGGAGGAGTGCGAATGCTCCTATTAGGAGGTGCGAGAGGCAGGATGTGGAGGGTCCGAGAAAGAGTGTTTCTCCGTGTATCACTCACGAAGGGTGTGATGTGGTTTGGAAAGAAGGGCAAGTTTAGCCCTTGGCATATCGGGCCTTTTGAGATTCTTGAGAGAGTGGAAGAGGTGGCCTATAGGCTTGCGTTGCCACCTGGTTTATCAGCAGTTCATGCATGCTCCGGAAATATCATGATGATCCTTCCGAGGTGTTAGATTTCAGCACTATACAGTTGGACAAGGTTTTTACTAATGAGTAATAGTTGGTGGCTATTCTAGAGCCGGCAGGTTCATTAGTTGAGATCGAAGAGTTATCCTTCAGTTCAAGTACAGTGGAGAGGTCAACCCATCAAGGTAGCTACTTGGGAGTCTGAGTCGAACATGCAGAGTAGATATCCCTACCTTTTCACCAGTCTAGATATTTTTCTGTGTCCGTTCGAGGACGAATGGTTGTTTTTGAGATGGAGAATGTGATGACCAGAAAGGACATATTGTGTTTTAGAACCCAATTTTGTGCTTTCAAGCTTAAAACACCTCATTTCATCCATCCTCGATTTGCATGCACAGTCCGGGCATGTTTTCAAAAAGCTCTTATGATAAAAATTGATAAAAATATGAAAATTTTGCTTAGAAATCCATTCGAGTTTACTTCGGTCAATGTTTTGAGTAAACGAACCTTGATTCATGTTTGGATTGTTGTGTTGGTTCCATACTGTGATTTGGGTTTTGGACGTATGCCCGAAATCGGATTCGGAAGCCCCTAGCTCGAGTTATCGGACTTTGTCGAAATTTAAAAGTTAAACGTCTTAATGAAATTGAAATATTTAACTTTTTGGATATCGGGTCCGTATTTTAGTTCCAAAACTTGGTATACGTCCAATACAATATTTATAACTTGTCTGTGAAATTTGGTGTGAAACGGAGTTGGTTTAACGTGATTCGGACGTCTAGGTGTGAAAATAGAAGTTTCAAAGTTTTCTTGAAAATTTCATTTGATTAGGTGTTCAATTCGTAGTTCTAGGTATTATTTTGGCGATTTGATCGCGCGAGCAAGTTCGTGTGATGTTTCTAGACATGTGTGCACTTTTGGTTTAGGGCCTCGAGGGCGCGGGTGAGTTTCATATAGGCTACAGAATGAAAATTGGGCTTAGGACACTACTGGTGTGTTTCAGATTTTGTTGCAGGCCTCAGACCTCGCAATTTCAAGGTTAATCTTCGCATTTGTGACCAATGATGGGTTCGCATTTGCAATCTACTCATTGCATTTGTGAAGAGCAGCTGGGGAGGCTAGAGTTTGCATTTGCGAACAAAACTACGCATTTGTGAAATGGGGGTTGGGTAAGCAATGATTGCAAATGCGATCAATTGGTCACATTTGCGGATGGATCGGAGTTCATATTTGCGAACTATTCTTCCCATTTGCAAAGAAAGTAGGGGTATGATGATCTTCGCATATGCGATGGATTCTTCGCATTTGCGGGACTCGTATTTGTGGACCCCGGATCGAAAATGCGACATCTACACCTGATCAAATATGACTTGGACGGGATTTTGGTTCATTCTTCAATTTTTCAAACTCAAGAACCCTAGAGGCAATTTTCCAAAGAATGTCTTCTTCCCCCAAATCATTGGTAAGTGATTCTAAACTAGTTTCTTTCAATCCTCCACTACATTTCCTTAGATTTCAACAAAAAATCTTGTGTTTTCATGGTGGAAATTCGGGGTTTTGGGTAGAATTAGGGATTTTTGTAAATTGGGAATTTAGATTTTAAATTGGGGGTTTTGGATTAGATTCCAAAATAAATTACATAACCGGGCTCCGGGGTAAATGGGTAATCAGGTTTTTGTTCGAATTCGGGTTTGGACCAAGCAGGCGCTAGTGTTGACTTTTGTTGACTTTTTCAATAATGACCTAAATTGAATTCTTTGCAATCGTGGGTAGTTATTAAGGCTAAATTTGAATTTTTTTGGTTGGTAAATTGTTAGATTCTATTGGTTTGGAGGCTCTTTTGAAAGGCAAAGCAGTGGTTGAGCTTTGAGTTTGGTCTTTGGAGCGAGGTAAGTATCGAAGTTAACCTTGACTTGAGGAATTAGGACTTATTTGTCTATTTGCTATGTGTTTAGATGTTGGGTGCAACGTATATGTGATGTGACGAGTACTTATGCGTTGTTTTCGGGTTATAGCATGCAGGTGGGTCTTATTCTTGTAATTGTTGCTTTGCTTGATCCAATTCGCTTAGACTAGTTAATTGTTAAATCGAACGTTCTTATCATGTTTATGATCATTCGTGATAATTTATTATGTATTCTGAGTTGAGATTGGAATTGTAGGACCGATGTTGAAGTAAGTCTTATACTTATTGATCCTATATTCCAATTTTTACTTATTCATTATTATATGGTAAGGGAGAGTGTTAATGCACGAAGGGTGATGTCATGCCATATTGAGAGTGTTAATGCACGAAAGGTGATATCGTGTGATATTGTGAGTGTTAACACACTAAGGATAATGGCATGCCATGTTATGAGAGTTAATGCATGAAGGGTAATGTCGTGCCCTTTTTGTTGATTTATATGGTGAGGTTGAGAGTAAAAGCACAAAGGGTGATGTCATGCACTTTCCTTTATTTTGTTTAATCATTTTCACTGGTTCAAGGCATATTGATTGTTCTATTTATCATCTTTGCTTTCTTATCTCGTATTCCCGCTCAGTATGTCCTGCTCCCGATATTGCTTGTCTAGCTTTTCTTTGTTGTTATTTTGTACATATACTGTTAAATTTCATAGGTTTGTTATGTAGGTGTCTTGTCATAGCCTCTTCACTACTTCAATAAGGTTAGTCTCGACACTTACCAGTACATGGGGTTGGTTGTACTGATACTACACTCCACACTTATTGTGCATATTTTGGTACCGGCCCTAGTTGATCGTGAGGTTATCAACTAGATTTCTTGATAGGAGACCCAAGGTAGATTTGTTGGTGTCCACAGACCGTGAAGTCTCTTCCTAGTCTTATTATTTTACTGTTTCTTTTCGTTCAGAAAAATGTATTGTCTTTCAAACTCTTCTTGTAGTAAATTATAGTAGCTTGTGAGTTGTGACTCCATATCCTAAATGTAACAGATATTATGGGTTTTATATTATTCCGCAATTTAGTTTTAGCTTCTGTTTAGCTTGATTGTTTCTATTGTAAAATAAATTGACTGAAGTTGACTTAAGAATCCTCTAACGTTGGCTTGACTAGCAAGTGAATGTTAGGTGCCATCACGATCCCGAAGGTGGGAATTCCGAGTTGTGACAAGTTGGTATTAGAACACTAGGTTGCTAGGTCTCACAATTCACGAGCAGGCTTAGTAAAGTCCGGAGGATCAGTAAGGAGACGTCTATACTTATCTTCTAGAGGCTACGAATTTTAGGAACAAATTTCATTTCTATTCTTCTCTATCGTGCGATTTTGGTTCTCTCGTTGCTAATGAACTCTTCTACTCTTGTTCTCTCGCGAATGGCGAGAACGTGTACTGCATCCTTAGCTGAGCATTAGCCAGAGCCCCTAGTGGCTACTCCGACAAGGAGTAGAGGTCGAGGCCGAGGCTGGGGAGGAGCTCAGCCAAGAGCTCGAGTAGCAGCACCAGCAGTGGAGCCTCAGGTAGAGTTTGACGAGGAGGTTCCAGCCCAGGCTGTTCTTGCCAGACCAGCTCAAGTCCCGGAGGGGTTTATCGCCACCTTATTGCTTCAGGATTCCTTGGACCGTTTGGTGGGCCTTACGGAGAGTTTGGCTAGACTAGAGCACAGACTTCTGCTACTCACACCCTGAAGCAGATGGCTCCACAGTATCAGACTCCAGTAGCTCAGCCAGTTGGGGTGGTACTGCCGGTTGTTGCAGCACAGGCTGGTGGTGGATGAGCTATGTCTTTTGAGAGATTTTTGAGGCTGGACAAGTTCACCAAGCTCTTTCCAGTTCACTATAGTGGTTCACCTTCTGAGGACCCACAGAATTATCTTGAATGCTACTATGAGGTGCTGTGGAACATTGTGATACCGGAGACCAATAAGGTCAATTTTGTTGTATTTTAGATGACGCGCTCCGCCAAGAGATAGTGGAATGGTTTTTTATTGACCATACTAGCTGGGTCACCTACTTTTACTTGGGATCGGTTCTCTCAAATATTTGATAAGAAGTTTCTTTCTATCATACTGAAAAGGGAATATCGCAGGCAGTTCGAGCGTCTCCAATAGGATAGTATGACCGTCAGTCGGTATGTTTGGTAGACCTAGCCCGTCATGCTATGAGGAAATAGAAATGGGCTGAGTGCCCAGAACCAAGTCAATACAGAAGTTGATATCCCAGTCGGGTGGCATCCCTGGCAGATCTGTAGGAAATACCTCTAGAAACTCTCAGACAACTCGTACTGAATCCATGAAAGGAACCTCCGTACTAGAATTATGGACATAAGACAAATAAGCTAGACCCCTTCTCAAACATACATCAAGCCTTAATATAAGAGATAACCTTGCTTGAAGAATGGCCAAGAGTCCCACTCCATCATAATCGAGGCAACCCCGGCAAGGCTAAGCTCACCATCTTGGCGTGACAATTCAATATAGCATGATAAGGTGACAACCAATCCATACCCAAGATAACATCAAAGTCTACCACATCGAGAAGTAGGAGGTCTACACTAGTCTCAAGACTCCCACTGGTAACCACACACGAACGATAAACACGATATGCAATAATAGCATCTCCCACAGGTGTGGACACATACAGGATCACTCAAAGAATCACGAGGCAGTCACAATCAAATATAAAGCAAAATAGGATGACACATAGAAATAAGTAGAACCCGGATCAAATAGAACAGAAGCATCTCTACTGCAAACTAAAATAGTACCTGTGATAACAGCGTGAGAAAACTCAGCCTTAGGCCTGGCTGGAAGAGCATAACATCGGGGCTGGGCCTCATCACTCTGAACTACATCTCTGGGATGGCCTCCTGCAGGCTGGCCTCTACCTCTGGCAGGATGACCTCTACCTCTAATTCCTCTACCACCACCTCTAGCACCTCTACCCCCACCTCTAGTTGGCTGAACAGGCGGTGGAACACTCGGTGCCTAAACCATGGCAGTGGAAGCTTAATGCTGAGAGTTGATCGTTGCTTGAGGGAAAAATCTAGAAATATGCCTCGTATCACCACAAGTATAACAAGCTCTAGGTTGCTAAACTGATGACCCTGACAGACTGAAAGACCACTCCAAAAACTCTAGAGCGGCGGTGCACTGATAGGAGCTGGTGGTGCACTATAGGGCCAATGATCGAAATACTGCATATGAGAACCACGGCCACCTGGTGCACCGTAAGAAGCCTGAAGTGTTGAATGAAATGGCCTGGAAGGATGGCACCTACCAAAAGAATCTCTGACTCCAGATGAGGCACCACTGAACCTGCTCGAATGAAGAGGCCTCTTGTCAGACCCCTGACTACTCCCCTGTGATAGAACCATCTCAACTCTCCTGGCCACGTTGGCCGGATCCTGAAAAGAAATCTCGCTCCCAGTCACCTTAGCCATCTGCAATAGAATAGGCTGAACGAGTCCCTCAATGAATCTCCTCACTCTCTCTCTCTCTCTCTCTCTCTCTCTCTCTCAGTGGGAAGTATAAGAAGAGCATGACGGGCCAAGTCAATAAATTTGGTCTCATACTGAGTGACAATCACAAAACCCTACTGGAGACGCTCAAACTGCCTTGGATAGTTGTTGATACCCAATTTTTCATTGTATATTTTTATATACAAAATACCTTTCAAATAAGCATAGATATGCATATATAAGTATGTCCAAGAGTTTTCCTATGTTTTTTTAATTTTTAAAGATTTTTAAACCAATTTTATTGCCCTATTTTACCATTTAAAAACCAATAATTCTCCCCCAAATTTTGATTTATTTATTATATTCTCATATTTATAATATAGCTAAGGTAATTTTTGCACATTTTTTACAAATTCATTTAGTATTTTAAAGTTAAATTGCATATAATTGCAACATTAGCCTATTTTAAGATTTAATTGTGTTTGTAATTATAAAATTGATTCCAGTATTTTTTATTTAATATTTATTTATTATTAATCAATTTAGTACCTTTAATTTGTTTCCATAAATTATTCTACTAATTTTGTAAAATAAATAAGAAAAAAGTGGCTATTTAAATACTATCCCTAACTATTTCGATTTTAGCCTAAATCGGCCCCCCAATTAAACCCAATTGCAATCTCAATTCCCCAACCCAATTTTTTTTAAACCCGCCCCTGAACTAATTAAATCCAACCCGCCCGGCTCCCCGTTTAATCTGGGCAGTTGATCATTTTTTATCAACGGTCACATTTCATTCTTTCCATTTTTATTTTTCCAACCCCCCCAACCCTAACCATTTCCTCCAACCGCCGCCTCTGAAACCCCCTCCACTCTCTCAAACTCTCTCGAATCTTCTCTAACCCTAGTCGCCTCTTACCACCTCCACCATGAAGCCACCGGAATTTACGACTTCCAAGGCTATGAGAGTCCTATACTCACCTCTTGTTGCTCTTACACACCTGATCTCTGAATATTCAAGGCCTGACCTTGAAGGTTTTTACCTAGACCTCTGTCGATTCGAGATTCCACAGTCATCTCCGGCCTTGCTCTGGCGTACCATGGTTATTTGAGCCTGATTCTAACCCCTCCGACTCAGATCGATGACTTTTTCAAAGCCTTTCTCACTTTTAGGGTTCTTCTGAAACCCCAACCCTTCGAGGTTTCTCCGATTCCTTTAGATTCATTGTGAATCTATGCTTTCCTTGAGTTTTCAAACAATTTTCCTGACTCTTCTTTTAAAAACTACTTTCAAAATCTTTCTTTTCTGATCTAGGGTTTTTCTAAGAAAGTATTTAAGTGTTTCTGACTTTCTTTTTCTTTCGTATGTATTTGCCTCTGTGGTGTTCTTTTATTTTCTTTTACCATGTTCTTTCATGCTTCTCTTACTGTACTTTCCTATATGCTTTTCTACTGTACTTTTTTTCGGGTGTTCTAGTGTTCTCCTACTATATTTTTCGTTACTAAGTTCTTAAGTTTCCTTATTAAATTCTTTTTACTGAGCTCTGTTTAAATTTTCTTTTAAAACTTCTTAGCATGCTTTTCTACTGTTCTTATCAGTCTTTTCTCATTATGCTTTGAATTAGTTTCTTCCACTCTGTTTGCTTTGAACCCTTATACTATGTTTGCATTTTACTTTCCTATCATGCTTCTCATGAGTTCTGTTGCTGAAAGAAGTACGTTAGAAAGTTCAGTTCTTTTCTGAAACCTCTAAACATGTTTCGATTCAATTGCTTGCCCTCTCATCTTTGCTTTGTGATTTTCCTTAACTAGAGTTTTATTTTAGAACCCCTAACTCTTTCAGTCCAACTTCGAGTCTCTGAACTAAGTTTGGGCATCCATGTTTACATATGATTCTGACATTTGCTAAACTATCCTACGCTGAATTTTTCTATTGATGACATGACAATTTTCTTTCATGCTTAACATGTTCGTATGCTCCTTATATATGATGAACTTCCCTTTAATGTGGCTTTCAAATTTGTGATTAGTTCATACTTCCCTCTAAATATGGTCTGATTGATTTCTTTCCATTATTTTTTGATTTCTCTTGAGTTAAAAAAGAAACTTTTCCCATCTTTTGACTCGGTTCATTCATACAAATCTCAGACCTTTTGATTTACTGTCTGTTAATTGATTTTCTTACCTTATATGTACAACCGTTGTACTTCAAAACCATGTCCTTAAATAACATTTTATGTATTGACCCTTAATTACATGCTTGGTACAAAGTGCTTATGCAATTTCTTTCCTTAAATTGTTTTTACCCGTTTGAATTTGAATCCCTTAAGTTAAGGGAAGTCTTTTTATATTGATTGACAATTAGTTCCTTAACTATATTCTTACCTTATTTCCTCATGGTTTTCACACTATAAAATGCACGACTCTTTAACACACAGCACACACGATTGACAATCCTACACTACACACTTCACAATCTTTCTGAACTCTTACTTACACATAATAGTACTCTCTCTTCTTGTCTACATTATGGCTTTTACAAGACTACTGCATTTTCTCTATTTAATTCTTTGAAACTAGTATATCCTAATTTAAGCTTCAGCATCATCATAATGTATTTATTTATAGCCTTTTGTATCCATATCTACTTTACTACTTATGCAGAATTAAATGTTCAAACTAGCATGTTGATCTCTATCTGCTTGTTTCTGCTATGAATCCTTTATCCCTACCCCCTTATGTGTTTGAGTTACAATTTAAAACATGGCAATATGTAAGTTATTTTATATGGATTGAACTTGATCCTTTAAAGGATACTAACCTATAAACAATGTGTTCTAATAGGCTTATGGGTATGCCAGCATTTCCCATTGCTGAGTATGCCTACCAACCTGTCTTTTCCCCTTTACTACCCGTATTTCCTATACCCCATATGTGTATTAATATTAACAGTTTCCATTTCCCTTTCCCCTTTCAGAATCCTGCACCTACACTCTCTTAGTCTCTAAGTTCTGCCCCCCTCTTGTGAGCCTTGCCTTGGCACCTTGAGTTCCCTCTGAACTTGGACACCTAAGGGCTCGCCCTTCCACACTACACTATGTCTTAATATGGTGATATATTTAGGTGGAAGCATTGCCCAAAGTTCATGTGCGACTCTTAGAGAACTTTGACACACCCCAAATGGCAGAAAGGCTTTGAAATCTGATCTCTTGGAGTTGGTTTACTCCGTACTTTAGACATGAAGTCTGAATCAGGCTCTCCTTGGTTGTACTTTTAATTTCTGATGTATTTTTCTTTACTTTACTTCTTTTCTATGTTGTAATAATTTTGTAATAAAACACTCGGGGATGGCTAGTAAAAAGGGAAGGGTAACCACGTATACAAAAGGGGTAGATAACCTGCCTATAGGAATTTTTGATTTCTGCACTCTCATATGTAGATAACCTGGCTATAGGAATTTCTTATTTCTGCACTCTCATATGTAGATATCCTGCATATAGGAGTCTCTGAACCTTGCATGCTCATATGTAGATATCTTGCCTCTAGGAGTTTCTGAATTTTCTGCATTCCCATACATATAGATACCATGTCTATAGGAATTCTGCATTCTCATACATATAGATACCATGTCAATAGGAATTCTACATATGCATATAGAAAATATGCCTATAGGACTTTCTGAATCTTGTATATCCACTTTTCATTAGGCAAACATGATTATAGGTCTTAAATAACCAATTGCAATGAGGTATCATGTTCATATAAAACCCAGTATCTAGATGTCATGCCTATAGGATTTCTGCATTTTTACTATGTCTATAAATGTGTTCTAAAGTCAACAAATGCATAAAAAGCATGCCTATAGGTGTTAATCAAATCTGAATCGTCTCACTCGATTAAAGTCTAAAACCAGCAGTAATAATACCTTACCAGTTGCGGAACTTATGATCTTTTGCTAAAACTAGCCTTTCTTTAATAATTGACAACTTTTCCTTAAATCAATATGTATTCAGTTTAATTCATTGTTTATGAAATCAGTAGATATCATGCATATAGGACCCTCGTCCAACACTTAGGCTAGCCCTAAAATAAATTTTATAAACTGGATCAGTTTTTTTATCAGTTACAACCAGCAGGCATGCCTGATTCGGGCTTCTTATCTAAATTATGTAATAAATCAATCTGCCTCAACCTTTTAAATTTAATCAGACTTTAAATAATACGTGCAAGACATGCTAAACTATGTGCTTTCTCTGGTTTAAAGAAGGTCTGTCTGAGCCACTTTTTATTTATTTATATGCTTCCCCAAACTTGGTATATGTGTTTTATTTGTCGCCTTAGTATTTTTACCTTTTGAAACCACAAATAAGCCCAACATCTCCTCCATTTTAGGATTAGTAGTCCCAAGTACCTCCAGGATTGATAGGATTTGGGCGGATAATAGCATGCAATAAGTAAATGAGACCATTCCGCGGTTCAATATCTTAACGGGGTGGGAAATGGTAGATATGGATATGATGACCACGTGATGACATCACACGTAGCCCCTCACTGAAGAGTGATTACCGGATGTTGTGTGGGGTGATCCATATTATTAATAAACCTAGGACCCCCTTCCCTTTGTTCTTTGTTTCTTTTAAATCTTTTAAAATGTTTCTTCTAAGAAAAATCAACTCTCTTTACTTCTTTCTGACTCTATTTATTTCTAACCTTTTTGTGAAAAATCCCCTCTTATTCGAAGTCCTACTTGCCTATGTGTTATTTGTACCTAAAGTCACAACGATATCTTGGCCGGGAACCATACTAGTGGATTCTGAGGGGTGCCTAACACCTTCCCCTTGGAATAATTTCAAGTCCTTACCCAATCTCTGGTTACTTGACTTAAACCCTCCTTTGTGTCTTAATGCACTTAAATCATTAGGTGGCGACTCTTTAATTCCAAATGGCGACTCTTTAATTCCAAAACCCAATTCCAAAAAGGGAATGAGTTGTGTTCCCAAAATGTCATAAACCTGATTTCGCGAGAAAAAAGGGGGCGCGACAGTTTGGCGACTCTACTGGGGATTTCTTTTAGGATTTTACCATTTCAGGCTATTACTGAGACTTTACATTTCTTACATGCCTTTATTTATTTAATACCTTTAAGAATTTAATTCCTTCTCCTACTACAAAACTGATTTGTCTTTTTGTTTCTTTTCCTTATTTCTTTTACTGCCTTCCTTTGCTGCATTCCTTTATTTTTAAATTATTGTAATTATTATTTTATGAACATGAAAATACGTGGAAACTTGTTTTAATTATTGCATAAGCATGTTTTCAACATCACACTCCCCTCGTGCCAAAAAAAATACCATAGCAACGCTTATAATGAGTGGTTGCGCTCTTCCGATATTATCATCCCCTAAATTCGGCAAAGGCATATTTGCGGTAAAACCAATCGATCAACGGTGTAGTCGACAATTCCGCGTCTTTCCCTCTTGAGTTGTCCGCTCAAGGGTACCAGTCTAATACCACATAGAAACCTTACTCTATTTAATTGTGCATGCATCATGGTCAAACCTAGCCGAGTCAGTTATGTTGTCCACATAATGATTCTTTAAGAAAGCCTTGTCTAAAGTCCACCGAGTTTCCCTAAAACCCAAATGGACACTACCATGTTTTGTGCATTTATTTGGAGAACCAAATGCTTCTATGCCAATTATTGATATTTAGTAGTCGAGTCTGGTGGGGGTAAGGGCCTAATCTTTTATCTTGCAGGGAAATGAGGCACGAAGTCCTCTGATTCGGCATGGTCACCAACATCCACCCCAAACTGCTAAGTTGGTGGAAGGATTTTCAGTCCAGTGATCAGACTCTCATCCGGAAATATTTAGGGAACCTACTCTCTCTCTGGAAATTCAACCCCATAACAAAATCATAGAAGTTGCTACTTTATTCTGGGATTGTTATAGGTCTGTGTTCCACTTCGGAGACATTGAGATGACACCCCTGTTCGAGGAAATAGGAGGACTGGATAGTATACCATGGGAAACTCCGGGTTTTTTAATGCCAAAAACCACAAGGGTAGAGGTTTTCTCAAAATGATGGGTCTAAAGAAGAATCCAGACTTGACATGTTTGAAACAGTCGTACATTCTCTTTGACTACTTGTACGATAGGTACGGTCACAACAAATCTTAACGTACTTATCTTGATGAGTTCGCCCTTACATCATTGGGGCATATTCACCGAATGGTATTTGTCTTCATGTTCTGTTTCCTGGGGATGATAGTAATTCCAATGAAGAAAGCAAGGATCCATATCAGGCTAGCTATGGTCACCAAAACTCTAATGGAAGGAATTTACGGACAACCATTCAGTCTCGTACCAATGATCATATATCGAGCCCTAGAAAGGTGTCAATAGGGAGCCAAGCACTTCAAGGGTTGTAATCTGCTACTTCAACTTTGGCTCATGGAACATCTCCAAAAGGGTGAACACCGACAGGAAATCCATCGAAGGGACTGGGATGATCATATCACTTTTTATCACCCAAAGCGAATGAATTACATGCCCAACATGTTCACCCGACCGGAGAATGCTAAAGAATGGGTCGAACTCTTCGAAAATCTAACTGAGGACCAGGTACAAAAGATATTCGAATGGTTCCCAACCCAGGAGTTCATTGTCCGATCCTGTGACGCAACTTTCCTAATATTGATCGGCTTAAGAGGAACGTACCCATACGTACGTCTTCGGGTTATGAGACAAGCGAGTAAGAAGCAGGTTATACCAAGGTTCGACAAGATGAGTCACTTCCGGGCTGACTTCTAGAATGACGATAGCCGTTACAGGTGCCAGGCTCAGTATATGTGGCATTACAAGATTGTCATGGGAAGGGACACCATTGAGCCAGACAGATACCATGCAGGTTGTGCTCCCTGTTATTCAGGCTGGTTGGAGGACAATTACAATGGTCTGGGTCAACCCGAATTTGTTCTAGGTCACAGGGTCATCGATGAAAAGGCTGAAGCACAGGTCAAGTACAACCATATGCGAAAAAGAATCCGAGAATGCAAAAACGAGAATCGGAAGATATAGGAAGCCAATCAAAAACTAATTGAAAAATGGAAGGATATGGCTGTCAGCGCCAACAAACGTTTGGTCTATTTGGAGTGAGGTATAGTAGAGTTGGAAAAGAAGTTTCTAAAAAGGGTCGAAGACTGCCAGACTGCTGAAGGAAAGGAAGGCAGACATCTGGCCAGAGTTTACTTGCTACTAGGACTGCACGAGCTAGGGAAATTGTTAAATGGAGCCAATGATGCCGAGTATGGGGAAGGTCCCTCTAGGACCAAATAGATAGAAATTTCCATTTCCGCTTTATAAAATGTAATAAGGCCAATTGTCGTTAGTGTTTTTTATTTTCTTGTTATTTAGTGTCGTTTTGGGACTCGTCTGCCTTTTATCAATTAAATAAGGCATTTTGCATTCTAAGTTCTCCAAAATTAACTTGTCGCTAGGCCTACCTTGGGCACAACGAGGTCCCCCAAATAAGGACACACTTTATATTTCAAGCACTACATGTTTAAATATTACAACATTTTTCCTAATGATCCGCACTTACTTGTTACCTTTTGTTTTTATTTTTTATTTATTCCCCTCCCCAAAGGTTAGTTCGTGAACTCTGGCAACATCATCATATTTTATGAGATCCAGGGGCCCTCCACCTACTCCTCCTCCCAGTCCTGTCAGACACAAAAACAAAGGAAAAATGGAAGATTTGAATAACTCAAAACGGGTAGAGGTCACTCATAGTACTCTGGTTCCCAAGGAGAATGCATCCCAACTAGAACAAAAGTTGTTGAAGTTCCAGGAAGAACTTGATCAAGTCCGAAATCTGGAAAGTCTATCATTTTACCTCACCACTCCAGAGGTTACATTCCAAATTACTCAAAATCCTATACCTCCGCAAAACATCCCAAAGCGGAAAAACCATCCCGCTTCTCACCACCACTGCAATACCTGCCATACCGCAAATAACACCCCATTACTCATGCCAGAACTCCAGAGCTCCACAAATGACCATTGCCACACCCAACATAATACCCCCATCTACGTGGAAACTGTGCCACACTCTACCCAGCCCATCTCAAGCACACCCGAGTCCGATGATAAGGACTTGCTCATCAGAAATCTGGTCAAACAGCTTATAAGGTTGACTAGCAGAATTCAAGGCGTTGAAGGTAGTAAGGGAATTTAGGGGCTAAACTATGAAGATCTTTGTATACAACCCAATGTCGAACTGCCTGAGGGGTACAAACCTCCCAAGTTCGAGATGTTTGATGGTACAGGGGATCCAAGGGTCAACTTAAGGACATACTGTGAAAAATTGGTTGGAGTAGGAAAAGACGAGAAAATCCGCATGAAGCTTTTTATGAGGAGCTTGAAGGGAGATGCTTTATCTTGGTACATTAGCAAAGATCCGAAGAAGTGGTCAAACTGGGTAAGTATGGCGTCCGATTTCATGGACAGATTCAGGTTCAATACAGAGAATGCACCAGATGTGTTGTATATCCAAAACTTGAATAAGAAACCCACAGAGACCTTCCGAGAGTATGCTACTCGACGGAGATCAGAAGCTACTAAGGTTAGGCTTGCTTTGGAAGAAGAGCAAATGAACAAATTCTTCGTTCGTGCCCAGGACCCACAGTATTATGAGAGGCTGATGCTGATCGAGAATCACAAGTTTTCTGACATCATCAAGCTAAGAGAAAGGATCTAGGAAGGCATCAAGAGTGGTATGGTTACGAACTTTGAAGCCTTGCAAGCTACCAATAAGGCTTTACAGTCTGGTGGTATGTCGAATAAAAGAGACGTAGGTGCTGTAATGGTTGCACAGAGGAAAATATTGCCTATCAAATACCAAACATACCCAATACCTCCAATCACATATCAGCCTACCCCGAATTACCAAGCATCATCACCCTGTTACCATACTCCACCTCTCGCATATCAGCCCACTTCACCCAAATACTCCCAACCAGCACATGTTTACCAAGCCTACAACACCTAACCATCCCACTATCAATCACCTCCCCCACGTCAAAACTTCCCTAGACCTCGACCAAATTTTGACCGCAGACCTCCCAAATAGTATACCGCCATTGTTGAACCAATTTACCAGTTGTACGAAAGGCTCAAAGCTGATGGTTATGTCACCCCTATACCTACCATAACCCATGAAAACCCTTCTCAGTGTGTCAATCCAAATAAATCCTATGTGTACCATTCTGGCATGAAAGGACATATCATTGATGAATGCCGCTCTCTGAAGGATAAGATCCAGACTTTGATTGACAACAAGACCATTGTAGCAAAAGATCCTACTCCGAATATCTGCAATAACCCTCTGCCAGACCACAAGGGCAGAGGTGTTCATATGATCGAGATAGAGGGTGAATGGGACCCCAAGGGATCAATCGGTTTAATCACAGAACACGTCGATCCAAAGAAGCTAGTAGTCACACTTAATCTGATTGTGGTCCAAATTCAGCCTTCTGGGGTCACCGAGGTAAACATGCCCATGCCACTCGAGTTTGAAACACCATCCTTTGCAAAGACACCAGCGCCGATTGAGGTTGAGTTTATGTCACCAGCAAACGCACCTACACCCTTTGAAGTTGTGGTGTTACCTCCTAAGGGGCCTGCTCCGTTCAGAGTAAAGATAGCCTCGCCAATTCTAGTGGAAATGTCGGTAGTAACACCATTTCACACTAATGCCATACCTTGGGACTACAAAATCAAGGCCAGAAGAAAGGGGAAGGTCAAGTTCGGGGAAGCCATTGCGGCACAGGGTTTGACAAGAACCGGCAGGGTTTATACCCCAGAGCATTTGGCTGAGCAAAGCAAGCAGGCCTCTAATCGGCCAACCATCATTGAAACGAGGTCGAAGACCTCTGGAGAAAGATACAAGCCAAAGAATACTCAGTCCTTGATCAGTTGAACAAAACACCGGCATAGATTTCTATCCTTGCTTCGCTATAAAGTTCCGATGCACACAAGAATGCCTTGCTAAGAGTGCTGAGTGAGGCATATGTACCAAATAACATCACCGGAGGATAAATGGCAAACATAGTAGGCCAGGTATTGGAAAGTCACAAGATCACTTTTCATGAAGATGAGTTGCCGCCAGAGGGGTTGAGTCACAATAAGGCATTGCACATCACCGTGTAGCGCAAAGATTATTTTATCACCAGGATCCTGATTGATGGAGGGTCCAGCCTCAACATTTGTCCGCTGGTAACACTCAGGACATTAGGAAAGGGGCTGCATGAGATCAAGGACGGGGCCATCAACGTCTAAGCTTTCTACGGATCCTAAAGGTCCACTATTGGGGAAATTAGTTTGTGTTTGCAAATGGGGCCTACTTGGTTTGATGTTGATTTTCAAGTGATAGACGTGTCAGCATCTTACAATCTGTTGTTAGGACGACCATGGATTCATGCCGCTAGGGCCGTAGCGTCAACACTACATCAGGCAGTGAAGTTTGAGTGGAATCACCAAGAGGTGATCATTTATGGCAACGGTAGCAATCCCATATACAGTCGCCATACTATCCCAGCAGTAGGAGGCAGAAGAAGGATATGCGGGGAAACTTACCACCACATCGAGCGAGGCAATGTGGTTGATAAAGACAAATGATGGGACAACAAAATTGAAAGCATACCGAACTGGAGTAGATAAGAACCTGGCAAGGGACTTGGCAAGAACCTCCAGGGAATCGCTTAGCCTATCAAACTAAAGAAACATGTCACCACCTTCGAATTGGATATGTGTATACCTGGAAAGAATTCAATGACTGGTCGCCACCATGGAGCAGTCCTTACTACCCATTGGAGCAGCCAATACCACGCCTGGAATAGACTTTCCAACCAGGTGAAGTTATCAATGGGTGAGAAGAAGAGGAAGCACTGGCAGCAGTGAGGAATTTGTTCCTGGAAGATGATGATATGGATTGTTGTTTCGTTTTCGAGGAGAAGGGAGAGGAAGGCCCTTGTATACAGGTCGTAAGCCGAGGGTCATGCCTCAATAACTGGACCGTCAGAACTAATAGAGCCCGAAAAGCCTCAGGGTCGCAAGGCTAAACAAAGCATCATGCACTGTCTTTTGTTTATACTAGTTGACTTTCCTTTCGCATTTTAAATTTTTGCAATAAGATCTTCCACTATTCAAAAATAGTTATGGAATTTATCAAAGCATTTCGGTTTTCTTATAAATCTTACTCATATTATTTTTTCTCATTACTTTACTTATACAACATTACTATTACTTATCTTGATGAACCAATGACTGTGACATGCAACGAGACAACGTAACAAATGGACATAGATTTAGAGTAAGATGATGTACCGGAAGAGATTGTTAAAGAAGTTGAAAAATTTAAGACCTGAGTCCAACCTGGACGAAACTAAGATTTTTAACGTGGGAGATGCAGAAAATATCAAAGAAACATGAATCAGCGTCCATTTGTCACCATCAGAAAAGGAAGAATATATAAAGTTTCTAAGAGAATATGTGGACATATTCGCCTGGTCGTACGATGACATAACTAGTTTGAGTACATCTATTATGGCTCACAAATTTCCAACCGATCCAACCTCTCCACCAGTAAATGAAAAGCTTAGAAAATTTAAGCCTGATATGAGTCTTAAAATCAAGGAAGAAGTCACTAAGCAGGTCAAAGCTAAAGTTTTTAGGGTAGTCAAATATCCGACATGGTTAGCTAACATTGTTCCAGTGCCAAAGAAAGACGGGAAGGTTAGAGTCTATGTAACCTATCGGCATCTCGACCGGGCCAGTCCAAAGGACGACTTCCCCTTGCTGAACATACACATCCTGATTGACCATTGTGCCAAGCATGAATTGCAATCATTCGTGGATTGTTTCGTTAGTTATCATAAAATCTCGATGGATGAAGAAGATGCTGATAAAATGTCTTTCATTATGCCGGGGGGCATGTACTTCTACAAGATGATGTCGTTTGGGTTAAAGAACGCAGGGGCCAGCTACATGAGGGCCATGACTACCATTTTCCATGATATGATACACAAGGAGATTGAGGTATATGTAGATGATGTCATCATCAAGTCAAATAAGGCCAATCATCACATGGAAGATCTGAGGAAGTTCTTCAATAGATTCAGAAGGTACAACCTGAAATTGAATCCCACAAAATGTGCATTCAGTGTTGTAGCTAGAAAATTGCTTGGGTTTATTGTGAGTCGCCGGGGAATAGAACTGGATCCATCGAAGATCAAAGCCATTCAAGAATTTCAGCCGCCAAGGAACAAGAAGGACGTAATGAGTTTCTTGGGGAGACTTAACTACATCAGTTGATTTACAGCACCATCCACAATTATCTGTGAGCCGATCTTCAAGATGTTGAATAAGGATGCCGCCACCGAATGGACTGATAACTGCCAGAAAGATTTTGACAGAATCAAGGAATACTTATTAATACCACCAATCTTAGTCCCGCCTTAGCCAAGTAGACCTTTTCAACTCTACATCGTAGTGTTAGATGGTGCCTTCGGTTGCGTCCTGGGGAAGCATGATGAAATAGAAAAGAAGGAACAAGCCATTTATTATCTCAGTAAGAAGTTCAGCTCGTACGAAGCCCGATATTCTCTGTTAGAACGCACCTTTTGTGCTCTAACTTGGGTGGCCCAGAAGCTGAGGCAATACTTCTATGCCTATACTACATATCTCATATCAATGATGGATCCTTTCAAATATATCTTTCAGAAGCACATGCCCACCGGCAAGCTCGCTAAGTGGCTAATCCTGTTAAGTGAATTCGACATTATCTACATGACTTAAAATAAATCAAGGGACAGGCACTAGCAGATCACTTGGCTAAGAACCTCGTGGATGGAGAATACGAACCCCTGAAGATGTATTTTCCTAACGAAGAGGTATCATTCATAGGAGAAGATATTGTAGAATCCTATGATGGTTGGAGAATGTTTTTCGACGAAGCAAAAAATTTCAAAAGAGTCAGCATAGGGGCAGTCCTAGTATCAGAAACCGGTCAGCATTACCCGGTGTCTGCCAAACTCAGGTTTCCTTGCACCAAAAACACGGCCGAGTACGTGGCTTGCATCTTAGGGCTCAAGATGGCCATTGACATAAACATCCGGGAGTTGATAGTAATGGGGACTCAGACCTACTCATACATCAGGTACGAGGAGAATAGGCGACCAAGAATTCCAAGATACTCCCTTATCTGCACCATGTACAGGAGTTGAGAAAGAGGTTCACAAAGATAAAGTTCTAGCATGTTCCTAGAGTCTAGAATGAGTTTGCCGATCCATTGGATACCCTATCATCCATGATACAACATCCAGATACGAACTTCATTGATCTTATTCCAGTGAAGATCTATGATCAGCCAGCTTAATCTGCTCATGTCGAAGAAGAAGCAGACGAAAAGCCTTGAATACTTGGCAAAAGGAGAATACCCAGAACTTGCAAACACTACTCAGAAGCGCACACTTTGAAGGTTGGCCAATATTCTTTAACAGCCGAGGAATCCTATATAGGAGGACTCTTATTTTAGGATTATTAAGGTGTGTCGACGCAAAGGAAGCATCCAAGCTGCTACAGGAAATTCACGTTGGGACCTGCAGTCCACATATGAACGGTTTTGTCTTAGCCAAGAAGATACTCCAGGCTGGATACTTTTGGATGACTATGGAACGGACTGCATCCAGTACATCCGAAAATGCCACCGTTGTCAGGTATATACAGACATGATAAAGGTACCCCTCAACGAGCTTAATACAACAAGCTCACCATGGCCGTTCGCCGCTTGGGGATGGATGTTATTGGACCAATCAAACCTACTGCTTCCAACGGGCACAAATTCATCCTAGTGGCAATTCACTATTTTACCAAATGGGTCGAAGCAGGGTACTACAAAGCAGTGAATAAGAAGGTCGTGGCCGACTTTGTCCGCGATCGTATCATTTGTCAATTTGGGATTCCGGAATCAATCATCACTGACAACGATTCTAACCTCAACCGTGACCTGATGAAGCCCATGTGTGAAACCTTCAAGATCAAACACAAGAATTCCATAGCCTACAGACCTCAGATAAACGGAGTTGTAGAAGCCACCAATAAGAATATTAAAAAAATACTAAGGAAAATGATAGAAAAGCATAAGCAGTGGAACGAGAAGCTATCATTTGCTTTACTTGGGTACTGCACCACAGTCCGCACATCAACTGGGGCAACTCCTTATATGCTGGTTTATGGTACAGAAGCCGTCATTCTCACGAAGTAGAAATTCATTCCTTAAGGATCATACAGGAAGCTGAGCTCGACGACCCAGAATGGATAAGAAGTCATTATGAGCAATTGGCCCTTAACGATGGAAAGAGAATGAATACAGTTTGCCATGGTCAACTTTATCAAAACAGAATGTCCATAGCCTTCAACAATAGAGTCAAGCTAAGACATTTCACACTGGGGCAGCTGGTGTTAAAAAAAAAAATTTCCCACATCAAGATGAAGCCAAAGGGAAATTCTCTCCCAATTGGGAGGGTCCATACATGGTTCATCGGTTTCTGACAGGAGGAGCCCTTATACTTACAGAAATGGATAGAAAAGTTTGGCCTAAACCAATCAATTCAGATGTAGTCAAGTGCTATTATGTGTAATCTTATGCTTTCCTATGTGATGTAATTTGAACTACGTCTGACCTGATTCCCATTTAAGAGTGGATACATAGGCAGCCTTATGGGTTCGGTCACAATTCAATAAAATTTTCATTTCCCCCCGCAATTGGAAACTGGGGCAGAATTTTGAGGAAGACCCTTAAAATTTCGAAGTAACTTCAACCGATCATCGCAAGCAACCGTCAGAAGCAGTAGCCCAGTAAACTGGGGAAAAATTTTGAGGAGGACCCTCAAAATTCTAAAGCGAGAGAGGTTGCAATGTACTGAACCACGTCACAACCGTCAATTCATCTAAAAACTATTTCTTAAATATATACTTATGTCATATCTTTTACAAACTCATGCATGTATGTTACCAAAATTGCTTTGTTTAGTAACTCTACCCCCAATGATACGCACAGTATCACCAAAACAGAGCCAAGCATGTCGAGAAAAGTCATCAGGGATACGAACTAACCTTTCCCCTTTACAAAACTCACGATTTTTCTTTGGAAACAGGAACCCAAGTCACAAAATCATCGAATATATTATACACTCATACTGTTCAAGAATACAACTATCAGAGCCATCACACCTATTCATAGTTGCTATCCGCACACAATATCCCTAGCAGCCACAATATCACAATCAGCTATCAACTATCAACTAAGAAAATTTTATTACTATTCGCCTTTCATCTCTCGCACAAGGTTACCATTCTGCCTTCCGAGGTTAAGCTATACATCCATCTGCATTCTCTGCATTGCGTAAGGCTACCATTCTGTCTTCCAAGGTCAAGTTTATCTCCATATGTATTCTCTGCATTGCATAAGGCTACCATTCTACCTTCCGAGGTTAAGCTCTACCTCCATCTGCATTCTTGCATTGCATAAGGCTACAATTTTACCTTTCAAGACTAAGCTCTGTCTCCATATACATTCTTGCATTGCATAAGGCTACCATTCTGCCTTTCGAGATTAAGCGATGTCTCCTTCTGCATTCTCTACATTGCATAAGGCTACCATTCTGCCTTTTGATACTAAGCATTGTCTCCTTCTGTATGGCTGAAAAATTGCCACCTCATTTACACTTGCATGGCCGAAATATTGCCACTTTATTCATGTCTTGCATGGCTGAAATATCGCTACTTTATTCATGTCTTGCATGGCTAAAATATCGCCACTTTGTGTACATCTTGCATGGCTGAAATATCGCCGATTTATTTACATCCTGCATGGCTGAAAGATTGCCACTTATTGCATTTCATGGTCTAAAAGATCGCCACTTATTGCATTTCATGGGCAGAAAAATCGCCAAATTATCTGAGGGCGTCATTGTTCGGAGGCATCATTCTCATAGCCCGAGAATGCCATGTCATGGCCTGAAGATCCCTTTAATTTCTCGAACATCATTATTCAAAGGCATCATGGTTCAGAGGCATCATTCTCATAACCTACTAATCCTTTATTATATGCTTCATGGCCTAGGACGTCATGGTCTGAGGACGTCATCCTAACCGTCCAAAGACAACATTTATTGTCTAACAGGAACTTGCATCATGTTTAAATTTATGCATAATATACGCTTGTGTTATTTATTTGCAGGTAAACCGGCGAGCAACGGCCATATCGGTAGGAGTATTCTGCTCCAGTCCCCGCAGCCCTACTAAACCTTGACCATTCATCCCAACTTGAATATTGCGTTTGTTCTTGAAAGGTCTCCCTCGGCATACTCACCGACGGATCCTGAACTACATATGGCCTGATTCCTATAAAACCAGAGATATATAGGTAGCTCACAGACCAGAGCATGGCCAAATCTCTTCAAACCATTTCATTAGGTCAAAATTAGTCATCGTATCTTTACCCGGCAACTCTTTCATCCTTCTCGGGTAAAGTGGGGCAGTTGTTGATACCCAATTTTTCCCTGCATATTTTTATATAAAAAATACCTTTCAAATAATCATAGGTATGATTATATAAGTATGTCGAAGAGTTTTCCTATTTTTCTTTAATTTTTAAAGATTTTTAAACCAATTTTATTATCCTATATTACCAGCAAAAAACCAATAATTATACCCCAAATTATCTTTATTGTTGATTCATTTATTGTATTCTCATATTTATACCAAAATATAGTTAAGGTAATTTTTGCACATTTTTTACAAATTCATTTAGTATTTTAAAGCTAAATTGCATATAATTGCAATATTAGCCTATTTTAAGATTTAATTGCGTTTATAATTATAAAATTGATTTCAGAATTTTTTATTTAATATTTATATATTATTAATCAATTTAGTACCTTTAATTTGTTTCCATAAATTATTCTACTATTTTTGTAAAATAAATAAGGATAAAAAAGTGGCTATTTAAATACTAGCCCTAACTATTTCGATTTTAGCCTAAATCAGCCCCCCAATTAAACCCAATTGCAATCTCATTCCCCAAACCAATTTTTTTTTAAACCCTCCCCTGACCCAATTAAATCCAACCCGCCCGGCTCCCCGTTTAATCTGGGTCGTAGATCAAAATGATCAACAACCACATTTCATTCTTTCCTTTTTTATTTTGCCAACCCCCCTAACCCTAATCATTTCAACCTACTAGCCACCTCTGAAACCCCCTCCACTCTCTCAAACTCTCTCGAATTTTCTCTAATCCTAGACGCCTCCTACCACCTCCACCCTGAAAGCCACCGGAATATATGGCTTCCAAGGCTTTGAGAGTCCTATACTCACCTCATCTTGCTCTTACACACCGGATCTTTGAAGATTCGAGGACTGAAATTGAAGGTTTGTACCCAAACCTCTGTCGATTCGATATTCCAAGGTCATCTTCGGCCTTGCTCCGGCGTACCATGGTTATTTGAGCCTAATTTTAAGCTCTCCGACTGAAATCGGTGACTTTTTCAAAGACTTTCTCACTTTTAGGGTTCTTCTAAAACCCTAACACTTCGAGGTTTCTCCGATTCCTTTAGATCCGTTGTGTATCTATGCTTTCCTTGAGTTTTCAAATGATTTTACTGACTCTTCTTTCAAAAACTACTTTCAAAATCTTTTTTTTCCGATCTAGAATTTTTCTGAGAAAGTATTTAAGTGTTTTCTGACTTTCTTTTTCTTTCTTGTGTATTTTCCTCTGTGGTGTTCTTGTATTTTATTTTACCATGTTCTTGCATGCTTCTCTTACTGTGCATTCCTATATGTTTTTCTACAGTACTTTTTTTCGGGTGTTCTTGTGTTCTCCTACTATTTTCATTACTAGGGACCGCAGATCTTAAGTTTCCTTATTAAGTTCCTTTTACTAAGCTATGTTTAAAGTTTCTTCTAAAACTTCTTAGCATGTTTTTCTACTGTTCTTATCAGTCTTTTCTCATTATGCTTTGAATTAGATTCTTCCACTCTATTTGCTTTGAACCCTTCTACTGTGTTTGTATGTTACTTTGCTATCATGTTTCTCATGAGTTCTATTATTGAAAGAAGCACGTTAGAAAGTTCGGCTCTTTTCTGAAACCCCTAAACATGTTTCGATTTAATTGCTTTCCCTCTCATCTTTGCTTTGTGATTTTCCTGAACTAGCATTTTATTTTAGAACCCATAACTCTTTCAGACCAACGCCAATCTCTGAACTAAGTTTGGACATCCATGTTTGCATATGATTCTGACTTTTGCTAAACTATCCTTCGTTGAATTTTTCTACTGATGACATGACAATTTTCTTTCATGCTTAACATGTTCGTATGCTCCTTATATATGATGAACTTCCTTTTAAAGTAGCTTTCAAATATGTGATTAGTTCATATTTCCCTCTAAATATGGTCTGACCGATTTCTTTCCATTATTTGCTGATTTCCCTTGAGTTAAAAAAGAAACCCCGTCCTATCTTTTGACTCGGTTCATTCATAGAAATCTCAGACCTTTTGATTTACTAGCTGTTAATTGATATTCTTACCTTATTTTTACAACCGTGTACTTCAAAACTCTGTCCTTAAATAACCTTTTATGTATTGACCATTAATTACATGCTTGGTAAAAAGTGCTTATTCAATTTGTTTCCTTAAATTGTTTTTACCCGTTTGAATCTGAATCCCTTAAGTTAAGGGAAGTCTTGTGTAATTGATTGACAACAGTTCCTTATCTATTTTCTTACCTTATTTCCTTATGGTTTTTACACTATAAAATGCATGACTAATTAACACACAACACACACGATTGACAACTACATACTTCATAATCCTTCAGAACTCTTACTTACACATAATAGTACTCTCTCCTCTTGTCTGCACTGTGGCTTTTGCAAGACTACTGCATTTTCTCTATTTGTTTCTTTGAAACTGCTTTATCTGAATTTAAGCTTCAACATTATCACAATGTGTTTATTTACAACCTTTTGTATCCATATCTACTTTACTGCTTATGCAGAATTAAATGTTTAAACTAGCATGTTGATCTCTTTCTGGTTGTTTATGCTATGAATCCTTGCTCCCTACCCCTTATGTATTTTTATTTATAGTTTAAAATATGGAAATATGTAAGTTATTGTCTATGGATTGAACTTGATCCCTTAAAGGATCCTAACGTCTAAACAATGTGTTCTAACAGGCTTATGTATATGCCAGCATTTCCCATTGCTGAGTATGCCCACCAGCCTTTCTTTGCCCCTTTACTACCCTCATTCCCTATACCCCCTATGTGTATTAATGTGAACTATTTCCCTTTCCCTTTCCCCTTTCAGAATCCTGCACTTGCACTCTCTCTTAGTCTCTAAGTTCTGCCCCCCTCTTGTGAGCCTTGCCTTGGGACCTTGAGTTCCCTCTGAACTTGGACATCTGAGGAATGGCCTTTCCACACTGCACTATGTCTTAATTTGGTGATATATTTGGGTGTAAGCATTGCCCGGAGTTCATGTGCGACTCCTAGGGAACTTTGACACACACCAAATGGGAGAAAGGCTTTGAAATCTGATCTATTCGAGTTGATTTACTTCATACTTCAGACAGAAAGTCTGAATCAGGCTCTCCTTGGTTGTACTTTTAATTTCTGATGTATTTTTCTTTACTTTACTTTCTTTCTGAGCTGTAACAATTTTGTGATAAAACTCTCGGGGATGGCTAGTGAAAAAGGAAGGGGTAACCATGTATGCAAAAGGGGTAGATAAATTGCCTATAGGAATTTCTGATTTCACTCTCATATGTAGATAACATGCCTATAGGAATTTCTGATTTCTGCACTCTCATATGTAGATAACCTGCTTATAGGAATTTCTGATTTCTAATTTATGCCCTCTCATATGTAGATAACCTGCCTATACGAATTTCTTATTTCTGCACTCTCATATGTAGATATCCTGCCTGTAGGAGTCTCTGAACGTGGCATGCTCATATGTAGATATCTTGCCTATAGGAGTTTCTGAATTTTCTGCATTCTCATACATATAGATACCATGTCTATAGGAATTCTACATTCTCTTATAAATAGATACCATGTCTATAGGAATTCTGCATATGCATATAGAAAATATGCCTATATGACTTTCTGAATCTTGCATATCCACTTTTCATTAGGCAAACATGATTATAGGTCTTAAATAACCAATTGCAATGAGGTATCATGTTCATATAAAATCCAGCATCTAGATGTCATGCCTATAGGTTTCTGCATTTTTACTATGTCTATAAATGTGTTCTAAAGTCGAAAAACGCATAGAAAGCATCCCTATAGGAGTTAATCAAATCTGAATCGTCTCACTCGATTATAAGTCTAAAACCAGCAGTAATAATGTCTTACCAGTTGCGGAACTTATGATCTTTTGCTAAAACTCGCCTTTCTTTAATAACTGACAATTTTCCTTAAATTAGTATGTATTCAGTTTAATTCATTATTTCTGAAATCAGTAGATATCATGCCTATAGGACCCTCATCCAACACTTAGGCAAGCCCTAGAATAAATTTTATAAACTGAATCAGTTTTTTTTTTATCAACTACAACCGGCAGGCAGGCCTTATTCGGGCTTCTTATCTAAATTATGTAATAAATCAGTCTGCCTCAACCTTTTAAATTTAATTCAACTTTAAACAGTACGTGCAAGACATGTTAAACTATGTGTTTTCTATGGTTTAAAGGAGGTCTGTCTGAGCCCCTTTTTATTTTTTTATATGCTTCCCCTAACTTGCTATATGTGTTTTATTTGTCGCCTTAGTATTTTTACCTTTTGAAACCACAAATAAGCCCAACATCTCCTCCCTTTAGGATTAGTAGTCCAAAGTACCTCCGGAATTGATAGGATTGGGCCGGGTAATAGCATGCAACAAGTAAACGAAACTATTCTGTGCTTTAATACCATAACGGGGTTGGAAATGGTAGATATGTATATGATGACAACGCAATAACATCACACATAGCCCCTTATCGAGGAGTGATGTCACGACCCCAACCCCAGTCATGATGGCGCACAACACACTGCTAGGCAAGCCCGACCAATTTAACAACCATTTGTACCATTTCTATACAATTCATAATTAATTAGCACAGGCAAATTACTAAGTCATAATGCTGGAAATCTGAAATAGAGTTAAAACATGTGGAAACCCAACTAACAACACTACTATATAGCCCAAAGAATCTGGTGTCACAAGTATGAGCCTCTAATACGATTTTATGAGCCTAATGCATAGTATTCTAGGAAATACGGAATAAAATAAAATATAGAAGGGAGAGATCAGGGTTGCAGACATCATACACCTACCTCGATGCTCCCGGAAATGTACTGCTCAGCGGAAAAGTCCTCACTCAGATGCACCTGGATTTGCACGCACGTTGCAGGGAGTAATGTGAGTACTCCGACCCAGTGAGTAATAAACATAAATAAAGGCTGAGAATAAGAAATCCTGAATAGAAACATTGTAATCTATAAATACAACAATTTAACCCAAGTAGTATAAAATCAGTAAAACCAGTGAAAACAAATTATGGAAATGCTCTAACAGATAAGTAAATAAATAACAGTCAAATAAGAAATGCAACACATAGTACGGTACTCTCTAGTACCCGCTACGGCGTCCATCCCGCTCTATTTATTTATCATCGACGGCGCTCACTGAGGGTGTGCAGACTCCGGGAGGGGCGCTTTATGGCCCAAGTGCAATATCAAGCCATCTCGTCGCATCAACTAGGCCCTCGGCCTTATATCAATATCTGCATAATAATGCTGCGGTGCACAGCCCGGTCCCATACTCAGTCCAGAATCACATAAACCTCTCGGGCAATAGTAAAATAATAGTTCTCAGCCCAAAACATCGTTAGAAATGTCATTTAAGTTTCAAATCTAAGTAAATGTGGCTGAGTTTGCAAAACAGTATTAAACAATAGGACTGAGTTCAAATAATATGCCTAAGTAGTAGGGAAACAGTAATAGCAATCCCCGAAGGGTTCAAATAGTTGGCACGAAGCCAAATTATGACAATTAGTCCAAAACAATAATGATATCAAATAAGCTTCAATCAATTAAGTGGTAATTCCATCAAGCAGGATGGACCAAGTCACAATCTCCAATGGTGCTCTACCCCACGCTCGTTACCCGGCGTGCAAGCCACCTCAATGTAGCACTACGATGTGCAAATCCGGAGTTTCAAACCCTTAGGACATCATTTACATTCATTACTCACCTCAACCGGCTAAAGCTCTAGCTCGCTATGCCCTTGCCTCTCAAATTGGCCTCCTCGCATGTCGAATCTGACCAAAACCACAACGAATACGTCACAATATGCCAAAGGAACAATACCCAATCGAAAACAATCGAAAAATATTAAAAATCCCGAAATTGGCAAAACCTGAGCCATGGGCCCACTTTACGAATCTCAGAAATTCTTACACCAACGGGTTCCTTATCTCGCCACAATATGCCAAATTATGACAATTAGTCCAAAATAATAATGATATCAAATAAGCTTCAATCAATTAAGTGGTAATTCCATCAAGCAGGACGGATCAAGTCACAATTTCCAATGGTGCTCTACCCCACGCTCGTTACCGGCATGCAAGTCACCTCAATATAGCACTACGATGTGCCAATCTGGGGTTTCAAACCATAAGGACATCGTTTACATTCATTACTCACCTCAAACCGGCTAAAGCTCTAGCTCGCTATGCTCTTGCCTCTCAAATCGGCCTCCTCGCATGTCAAATCTGACCAAAACCACAACGAATACGTCACAATATGCCAAAGGAACAATACCCAATCGAAAACAATTGAAAAATATTAAAAATCCCGAAATTGGCAAAACCCGAGCCCTGGGCCCACTTTACGAAACTCAGAAATTCTTACACCAATGGGTTCCTTATCTCGCCACAATATGCCAAATTATGACAATTAGTCCAAAATAATAATAATATCAAATAAGCTTCAATCAATTAAGTGGTAATTCCATCAAGCGGGACGGACCAAGTCACAATCTCCAATGGGGCTCTACCCCACGCTCGTTACCCGGCGTGCAAGCTGTGAGCACGTGATTTTTGCTCTCACGACAATTACTCCCAAAAATGTAAAATAAAATAGTTTGTATCGCATTTGATTTTTGTGGATCATGCGTTATCCTTCTTTAGCATCCTATATGTGTGTTTACTATTTGAATTAATTAAAAAATACAAAAAATACGTGTTGCATGCATGTAGGAATTATCTGTGCGATCGTAAAATTTTTATTAATCATAAAATGGTTAAAAAGAAAATTACAAGATACACAGTTTTGTGCTTCGCCATTGTGATTCTATTTAAATGTGCAATTTGTGTTAATGGTTTGAGTGTTAATTAATAGGCGTGTAATTTTATTCCTCTTAATGTGTCTAAAGTGGTTTTAATTTGAGTGTGGCTAGC
>MU671665.1:0-17128 GCA_026770625.1 Nicotiana glauca | reverse complement strand
ATATATATATATATGCAAGCAAGCCACACGGGCACAATCAATTACCATTTTCGATTTCCATTTAACATGTATTATAGTTTAAGTGATTTAAGCCTTAGAAGATTTCTACTCATCTTTAGACAATGTTTAACTCAGGACTGATATCATGGAAGCAGTGATAATAATCCCTAAGGGATCCAAATAGTTGGCTCGCAGCCCAAATATGCTCATAACAATCCAAGTAGGATGTTTACTAGCCAATTTCTAGGCATATAACACAGTATAGTCATTTCTCGGACGAACTAAGCCATAGTCCTGTCCATAAACGACCCCGCACTCATAGTAGAGTACGTGTCTCGCCTCAATAGAGCGTCACAATGTGAGATACCGGGGTTTCAAACCCTCAGGTCATCATCTACATCTATTACACACCTCAAACCGGCCGTAGACTAGTCCGTAATGCCCTTTCCTTTTGAATCGACCTCCTCGTTCGTCGAATCTAGTCAAAACCACAACGAATACATTACTATATGCTAAAGAAACATAACCCAATCGAAATTACTCGAAAAATACTAAAAATCACGAAGTTGGCAAAACCCGAGCTCCGGGCCCACTTCTCAAAAAATTCTGAAACTTACATCACTGGATTCCTCGTCTCGCCACGAGTCTATACATATCAAATTTACAAAAATCGGATTTCGTTTGCCCCTCCAAACTCATATTTAACTCTCTTGAGTTTTTAAGCCCTAACCTCCATTTTTAACCTTTAAATCCTTGAAATTCTGTGATTAATCAATGTTTTTACACCGAAATATCATATTCCGAGGCTAATAGTTCTTACCTGATGAAGCTCCTTCGATTTCTCCTCAAAATCGCCTAAGAACAGCCCTAGTCGTAGTCCCAAATATTTTTCTTAACTTCTGAAAATCGCGAACACTGTTCATTAAACACAGGCCTGATTTCCGCTTCTGCGATCATTTAACCGCACCTGCGGTACCGCTTATGCGACACAATGGACCGCTTATGCGGTCTCACTTAAAATTTTGTGGGACCGCTTCTGCGGTTAATTATCCGCTTAAGCGGAACCGCTGAAGCGACCCTTAGTCCGCTTATGCGGCATTTTTCCTAGGCCACGCCTATCCGCATATGCGGCCATCCCACCATATCTGCGAAACTGCTTCTGCGGCTCCTTTTCCGCAGATGCGGAAACAACAGAAAGCAAATGTTCAGACCTGCAATATTTTCCAAAATTCCCATTTAACCACCCGAAATCACACCGAGGCCCCCGAGACCTCAACCAAAAACACCAACACATCCTATAACCTTATTCAAACTTGTGCCAATCCTCAAAACACGTCAAACAATGCTAAAACCAATAAAACACATCGGATTCAAGCCTAGTTTTCATCAAAACTTCCTAAATGCGCATTCAATCAAAAACCCGACCAAACGATGTCTGAATGACCTGAAAATTTGCAGACATATCCAAAATCAACTAACGGAGCTACTGCAACTCTCGGAATTCCATTCCGACCCTCAGATCAAAATCTCACCTACCCACCAGTATTCGCCAAAATTCAAACTTAGCCAATTCAAGCCTAATTCTACACCGGACCTCCAAATTCAATTCCGATTGCGCTCCTAATTCACAAATCATCACCCGAAACTAGTCGAATCATCAGAAATCCATTCCGAGCCCTCTAACTCATAAGTCAACATCAAGTTGACTTTTCCAAACTATTTTTCTTTTAAAGAGACTAATTGTCTCATTTCTAACCGAACTCTATCCGAATTACTTCAAATTCACCAACCACCTATAATGAAACATATAGAAGCATAAAACGGGAAAAACAGGGTGGTAACTCACGTGACGACGGGCCGGGTCGTTACAGTCCAAGTGTGAATTCAACTAAGGTAGCAATCATGTTTTGGTGTTGCTTGTAATTATTGATTCGGTGAGCGTATGTTGGAACAAGCCTAGCAGAGAATTATGGATGTTGGAATTCAGCTGTAAGGCTTATTTGCTTAAGTGAAAAAGGATATCTTCAAATTGATCGAGCTAGGGTGTCCATCTGAGTTGTGGTAGCACAGGTAAGTATTCGAGGTGTTAAACAGTGATTTCGGCCAACCACAACATAGTTCTTAGCACGTTCGAGGACGAATGTATATTTATGTAGGAATCAACATGTCGTTTTGAGCTCTAGCACGCCGTTCAGTAGTTTGAGGCCATGAGCAGCTTCATTTTAGGTGTTGTGACTTGTACACATGATCGAAATTGAATTTTGGGAAGTTCAGAGTTGATTTGGAAAGAGAATTATCATTTTCGAAGCTTTAAGTTGAAAGAATTAACTAGGATTGTATTTTTGAGTAAACGACCTCGAAATCAGAATTTGAGGGTCCCAGCAAGTTGGTATGACGATTTCAGACTTGGCCGTATGCCCGGATCGGGTTTTGGATGACCTAGGAGCGTTTTGGCGCATATTGTGGAAGTTATCATATTGGAAGAAATTTTTTAAGTTTGGGTTGAAGTGCATTTCACTATTATCGATGTCCGTTTGGGATTTCGAGTCTGGGAATAGCCCGTATAGTGATTCTGATGTTGGGAGCATGATCGGAAGTGAATTTAGGGTTCGTGGGTCATTTTGGAGTCATTTGGTTAAAGATAGAAAATGGAAGGATTTTGAGAAGTTTGACCGGAAGTAGAATTTTGATATTGGGGTCAGAATATGATTCCAAAATTTTGAGTAGATCCGTAATGCCGAATATGACTTGTGTGCAAAATTTGAAGTCAATCAGACGTGATTTGATCAGGTTAAACATCGAAAGTAGAAGTTTGAAATTCTAAAGTTCATAAAGCTTGCATTGGAGGTTGATTCGTGGTTTTAGCATTTTTGATATGATTTGAGACCTTGAGCAAGTCCGTAATGTGTTTTGGGACTGGTTGGTATGATTGGTTCGGGTCTCGGGGCCTAGGGTGTGTTTTAGGTTGTATCGCACTCTTATTTGGTGTTTCAACATCATTTATTCGGATATAAAGGGTACCATATTAAGAAAATAAGCTCCAAATTAGTTTTTTTATTGTACCATTAGATCCGTATCGTAATTATGGAACCATAAAAAAAAGAATCGTCGAATTTGGACATCATATGAGGAAGTTATGCTCAATTCCGTGTCGAAACAAATTGCTGGTTTGTAGTGTGAAGATTTATTTTTCACGAACGCGAGATATTTTCTGCGAATGTGAAGAAGGATTTCTAGGTTGACCGGTCAATGAAAACAATTGCTCTTCATGAACATGAAGGTATCCCGCGAAGGCGATGAAGAAATATCGCCTGGACAGTGTTTTAAACTGAGAATTTTAGTATTCTGGGCATATCTTGAGTTCTAGAGCTCCGTTTGAGGTGATTTTCGTGGTGTTGTTCTCGTCTCAACAAAGGGGTAAATATATGACATTTGTTTTGATGTTCCTCCATGATTATTTCTGTTGGTTTCTATTTTTATCCATATTTGGATTGTAGAAATTGGGATTTTGAGCCCCAATGTTGAAAAATGATGAATCCTTGATTTGAGGGTCGATTTATGGACGAAATTTGATGAATTTCCAGATATAGACCAAATGAGTTATGGAAAATATTTATTTTTAATAATTTTCAAAATTTGGGCACGTGGGCCCGAGGGTGATTTTTATCGACTTTTCGATCGGGGTTAGGAATTTTTATGAATTGGATTGTAATGAGTAATAGAACCTATATCAATGGATTTTAATAATTATTGGCTAGCTTTGGAGCGTTTATCATCGATTCGAGTCTTTGGAAGGGCGTGGAATGCCGATTATGGATCTTCGGAGCGAGGTGAGTCTCCTTTCTAACCTTGCAAGAGGGAATTGTCCCCATAGGTGAATTAATTGGATTTGTGCTCCTATTTGTGGGGGCTATGTATGCACGAGGTGATGAGAGTCCATGCGTAACTACTGTTATTTTTATGTCCGGGTAGTTTAGGACCCAGAAGCATGCTATACTTGGAATATTTATAATTTTATTGACAGTTTGAATTGCTTAAATCACATAGAACTAGTAAATAAATTTCTAAAAAAGTGATTAAACTTCATTTCCTTGAAGTGTTAAAAGAGAATTGGCTTTTCTTTGGATAATTGTTCCCTGATGAAGTCTTGATTGACTGATTGTTATGTTATTTATATTTGACCGTGTTGCATGTATGTTTCACCGGCCGGGTAATAGATGCATCTATGATTTGCGCCATTCGACCCTTTAGCAGTGTACAGTTTAATTATTGTTATAATTATTGTTGGATTAGGCCGTACGTCCTTGGCATGATTTGCGCATTCTTGTATTGCTTGCCTCAAAATTTACTGAAGTTTTTGTTGCCTTTTTCCCGGCTCGAGAATATATGTATAATAATGGGAATTTCCTATAAAAGAAAGAATTTCTTATTTGTTTCATTCCATTGAATTACTATCACGTTTATAAAAATTACCGATTTACTATACTATTGATATAATATTATTGGATTACTAGTAAATGTCGAAGTCGACCTCTCGTCTCTACTTCTTTGAGATTAGACGAGATACTCATTGGGTACACGTTGTTTTCGTACTCGTACTACATGTGCATCTCTAATAACCTAGTGGGCGTAGCAACATGGTGAATACAGAGACTTAGGTGAGCTGCATTTCCTGAGACGACCCACAACCGACAAGTTTCTTTCAGATTTCTGTATTGATTTTCTGTCCAACATTACATTTCGGACAGTTGTTGTATTGTATTGCTTCTTAGAAATTGCTTATAAACTTGTGACACCGGTTCTGGGATCTCTATAAGTTTATTAAAAAAATTTAAAAAGTTGTTAACTCTTTCATTATTCATTCAGTAGAATTTACTATGTGTTGTTCAAACGTACAAAAGAAGGGATTTAGGAAATATTTAAAATGATAATTTAGTTAAGTATTTTGGTTGGCTGGCCTGACAGCGGTGTTCGGCGCCATCACGAATCTTAGTGGATTTTGAGCCGTGACAATCGAAGGAGAGGTTATTGATGTTGAATGATTCCTCTTCTAAGATGGAACTTAGGAGGATATTTTTTTCATTGAGTGGTAGGGGCCCTATATGATGGATCGAAGGGGGCCTGAGTCCATGATCCAGGCATCATGCCATAGGTTTATGGATTCCCCATTACCTACTTTCCAATGGATGCCTTTTTCACAAATTTATCCTCCGATACATATATTTTTGCAGGTGTGGGTTACTCCTTTTTTTTCTAGGTAATTCCATCTGGGTGAGGCCTTGTTGATTCTATATCTACTCTGTAGGACTTTTACCAAGACAGATTATTTTTCCCTTGCAAATCTCTATGCCAGGGTTGCATCGAAGGATTGATTTTTCCATTTGGCTTTGTATAGCCCCAGGCTGGGGCCTCCTTACTTCTTATACCTAGTTACTGTGTTCCAATTAATAAGATGGCATTTTCTTTTTTCAGAAGTGTTCCCCGACAAAAAATTTCTTTGGATGGTGTCGATTTTTTAAGGGTAGCTTTTTGGAGGCTGTAAATTTGCATGACATGATTAGGGATTGCTGCTAGGGTGGATTTCATTATGGTAGTTCTTCCTACTATAGTCAGGAGGTTTATTTTCCAACAATGTAGCCTACTGTTGAGGCAATCAATGATATGTTGGAATTTTTTTTGGATGGATTTGAGTTCAGGATTAGAAATTCCAAGTATTTTCCTACTTCATTTGAGGATCTCATGGATAAACATTGGCTGATACAATCCTTATTTCTGGAGGAGGTGTTTTTAGAGAAGATAACTCTTGACTTTTGGAAATTAATGGATTGACCTAAATAGTTGCAAAATTTATTAAGGGTGTCTATTTTTGAGTTGCAACTTTTTTGGTTGGTTTCTGCCATTAAGATTAGATCATCCACAAACAACATGTGAGATAGTTGTGGTCCCTTGTTAGATATTTTTATACGGGTCCAATTGCAACATTCAATTTCGTGATGGATAAGCCTAGACAACATTTCCATACAGATTATGAACAAGTAGGGGGATAGGGGGTCCCCTTTCCTAATCCCCCTTGTGGGTCTAAAAAAATTCGTGCTAGACCCGTTTATCAGGATGGATGTTGAAATGGTAGAGATACAAGACATTATTAGGTCTATTAGGTCTTTGGGGAAATTTACGGAGGTTAGTGAGAACCTTACGAAAGACAATTTTATTTTGTCGAAGGCTTTTTCCAGATCTATTTTTATTAACATTTTTCCTTTCTTTCCTTTAGATCTCTTAAAGTAGGTCATTATTTCGTTCACAGTGATGGCATTCAGAGGCCCTTCTCCCTTTTAGGAAGCTTGTTTGGGTGGGATGTATGACCTTTGGGAGGAGTGGTTTGAATATGCTAACTATAATTTTTGTAATGGTTTTGTAGGCAGTATTACAGAGGCTTATAGGTCTAAATTGTTTTATAGTTTTCGGATTCTGACATTTTGGAATTGTACAAATGAAAGTTTTGTTCATTTCCTCCACCATCTTTTTATTTCTAAAAGAATCCTTACAAAAATTGATTGACGAGTTTTTCATTTTGTTACAGAACTGTTGGTAGAATAACGGGTGGAGACCATTCGGTCCTGGAGCTTTATAAGGCTTAAAAGAAAAAATTGCTTGTTTTAATTTCCTGGATAGTAGGTTCCAATCTTAGGGTAGGTTGGTCCATGCTATCAAGAGTAGCATAGTAGGACATTGACGTTTGATTTAGATGGGAGAGAACCTGGTTGGTGGTAAAGAGATTTTTTAAAAATTCAATGATTAAAGGGATGATCTCTTTTTGGTCGTAAAGCCAGTTACCTCCCTCATATCTTAGGCTAAGGATTCAATTTTTTATTCTATGTTGCATTGGGGTAGTGTAAAAGCATTTTGTGTTTTCGTCACCCTCATTTAGCCATTGTATTCTTGATTTGAGCCTCCAGAAATCCTCTTCTAGTTTTAGAAGTGCATTAAGGTCTTCTATTAGAGTGGATTCCAGGTCTCTTAGGAATTAACTCGTAGTATATTTAGGAGATTTTTGAATCCTGTTGAGCCTGGCTATTGTGACATTTTTTTATGGAAAAGTTTCCCAAAGGTATTAGCGTTCCAGTTTTTAATATCTTTTGTGAAATTTCCAATATCCATTAGAAGAGAGTCATGGCTATTCCAATTTTCATCTACTAGATGTTTAAAAGAAGGGTGGGATAGCCATATTGATTCTATTCTAAAGATTTTATTTTTGCGGGGCGTAATTTTCTTTAAGCCTAGTTTAATTGGGCAGTGGTCCGAGTAGACCCTGGTTAGGTGGGTTACTTGGGCTTCTGGGTAGAGGTTGATCCAGTTTGGGTTGGCCATGTATCTATCCAACCTTTTCATTATTATTAATTTAGATTTTTTCCATTTATTTGACCAAGTATACTTAGTACCCGTAAACCATAGGTCTAGGAGCCCAAAATAGTCAATATAGTTGATAAAATTGGAAACCTACTATTGTTAATGGGTAATCCACCCAATTTTTCATTTGCCCCTATCACTTTATTAAAATCTCATGTGACTAGCCAGGGGCCTTTAAAGAAGTTTGCTACTATTTTTAGGCCACATGATATTTTTTTCATCTAATAAACAGCTAGCATAAATAACTGATGAAAGCCATTGGTTTGGAGAATCTTTTACCTTTACCATGGCGTGGATTTCCTGGTCAGTGCTAGCAACTTGATCAACTGTTACCTCTGCTTCATTCCACGTCATAATCATTCCTCCCGAGTTGCCTTGAGCTGCGACTTAGGTCATTATTGTGAACCCAAAGTCCTCAACAATAGCTTCGTGATCCGCTAACTTTGTTTCCAATAAGGCTACCAGAAAAGGTCTGTTGTAATCTAACATTGATCTGAATATCCTTCTGAATTCATCATTACCCGCTCCCCTGCAATTCCAGATTATGACACTCATTGATCTATTTAGGGTTTGGGGTGTCTCCACATGTTCCTGCTGTGGGTTTGCTTGGGGTGAGCTCCTCCATGCCCTGTTATCTTGGTTCGTCTAGTGATACTCGTACAGAGTTGGGATCACTGCCCTGTACTTGTAGATTGCCAGAGGGCTTTGAAGAACTTGTATATTGATCGAAAATTTCCTCAAGTCTTGTGGGCAACGTAAGATGTGCCTTTTTTGTTTTTTTTCCTTGAACATCTGTGTCTTTGGGTCCCTTATCATGTTGTACTTCACTGTCTTGCTGCCAATGATCCTTCTTTGTCTTCGCCCTCTTCCACCTGTGTTTGGACAAGTGTACGGGCACTATTTGATGTTTCTCTTTTAGCTAGGGTTTGGGTTGCCGTTGCTTGAGTTTTGTTTGTGTTTAGTGTTGGATTGCTAGGATTGTTGACATGGTGTGCTGCCTAGTGTTGATGAATGCATGTTTGGATTGCGGGTATAGTTTCTTGAAATAAGATGAGTTGCATGCTTAGACATATTGGGGTAGAAGAGGTTGGACTTGGTTGTCTGCTCCATGGTGATGGATGGATCCCAAGGTGGGGTAGTTGGGGGGGCATCTGGTTGATGAACATGGCCAACCAAGGGTGATTTGCTATGTTGTCTAGCCCTATCCTCAAACCCTCCATCACCATCTTAGCAAGGTAGCTCGAATTCTTTAGTTGGATTGTGATGTCTTGACCCTCCAGATGCAAATTCATGTTTAGGGAGAAGCGTGTCAGCCCGTGCTCCAGCCATGACTGTAGAACATGGTTCTTTGGTAGCGGTGGTGTTGTGTAGATTTTTGGCTAGGGTGGGTTTATGGGTGGGTATGGTGCATGGAGGGTTGTTATTTGTTTTTACCTCATCCAAACATTCCTTCTGTTTCTGTGGTGTCTTCTTTGGTAGTTGGTGGAGTGAAACCTAGCCATGTTGTTGTTTGTTGTTCTTAGGCAGATTGGAGATTGTATCTTTGGGTGATGGGGGCTCGTTGGAGTTGTTAGAAATAAGGTTCAATTTGTGGTACATGGTTGATGGGACTTTGTTAGTTTTAGCTTTTTGGTTAGAGATGGTTGCCTCAATGGTTTTTGTTGGGATGATATTTGACAAGAAATCATGTGAGGTGATGTCTACTTTTTTGGGTGTGTGAAGATTCGTTTTAGGAGGGTTATAATCACCAATTAATGCTTATGGGTCTTTGCCTAAGGTGTGGGGATGGACAATATCCATTGAGTTGTTTGTTTTTGTTGAGTTTAAAGTTTGATCGTCAGGTTTCGGTATTGTCTCTAGGTTTCTGGTGATTGTCCGCTGGGTTTTTTGATTGAGTCTTTATCCTTGTTGGTTTCAGAAGATGTGGGTTCTTGGGTAGTGAATTGGGGCATTAATTGCGTTAGTGGGTGGTTTGACAATTAAGGGGAATGAGTGTTGTCCAGTGTACTTTTGTACGAGGGGTTTGTTGGGTTGGTGTAGTAGATAGGGTTCCCTAGGGTTTTAGGGATTTGGTCAATGGAATAGCAGCTACGGCTGCCTAGGGTTTCAGTATGTTGGTCAATGCTTCTTTTTTGATTAGGGGCCTGGGTAGTGACCGCTGTGTTAAGCATTGGGTTTCTTTTGAGGGCTTGTTTCTTGTTTTGTCCTTGTGTGGTATCACCATGTTTTGCTTCATCAGTTTGGATCTTTGAACTACCGTTTGAGCCTAGCTTTATCAGTACAGATAGGTCGTTCAGGTTGGCATTAGCCATGGCTTGAGTTTTTATTTTTGTTTTTTTGGTGTGTCACGATGATCCAGTGATCAATCTCTTTGGTTAGGGTATCAATTTCCATGGTCTTTCCATTATTGATGACCGTGTTTGGTTTAATAATAGATGCTGCATTATGGCAGTTGTTTGAATTATGGCCTAGTCGTCCACATGATTCGCATAGAAGGTTGAATCATTCGTAGGCTATTTTTTGGTAGTGATTTCCTATGATGATGTGTGTTTTTATGGGCTTCTCAATGGGTGTTAAGATGCATACCTTGCATATTTACTTGTAGTGGTTGAGGATGTGCAGGCATCGATCCTAAGAAATTTTCCTAGTTTGTTTCCTATCTTGTGGAGGATCTCATAGTCATAAAACTCCATCGGGAGCTCTGGTAATCTAGCTCAGACAGTTGAGAAGGTTAGTGACACTGCTGAGGTGATGAACTTGGGCTCCCATTGCCTTACTGTGAGGAATTGGTTTCCGATGAACCAAGGTCCCTTGTGTAGTGCCTTGTCGTAATTTTCCGGTCTAGTGAATTTTAGGAGATAGTAATCATGCCCAAGGTCAATCACTGTTAGGTGCTCAGTAGGTCTCCATATAGCATGTATTTTTTTGTTGTAGGAATTGGTAAGTTACGTGTCTGCCAAAATTTTTTATTATTAGAGAGTTTTTCCAATTTCTGTATATTCTTTTTTTTATCCTCCGAAGTAATGGTTTATGAAGTTGTCCGAGTCAAAGATGTTTTTAGTTTTGTCTGAAGTGTCAAAGCCTATGATTGATTTCTGCACTGCTATTTGGTTTTTTGTTTGAATGGTTTCTATATTTTCTTGCAGTTTGGTTAAGAAGGTAGCTCTTTGGTCTTGATTGTTATCACTTTGTTCTTTTGCTGATCGCCCATTGCTTGGGAGCTCAAATGCTGGTGTGAGCTCCGTGGATTCGTGTTGTTTTCTTCAAGGTGTTCCATATCTGTGTCATTCTCGATGGGTGCTTGTGTGATTGTTGCATTGTGTTATTGTTCTAAGTTCGTTTTGTCAAGCATGGGTTTTTGGTATTGCAGTAGATATATGTTACTATAGGTAGGTTGATAAGGGAAACTAGGGTTGTTCTTCAATGTTTTCTAGAGAAAAGTCAGACATTCTTTCAGCTCAGTAGTTTTAGTTTATGTTCAATTAAGCAATAAAATCAATTTCTTACTATTTTCTCAAGATATGCTAGATTTTCAGATTCCTTAATTTCCTATTACAATAATATGAACTTCGAATATTAGATTTGGTATGAAACCAATCTATTTAAAGGGCTTTCTCCTCTTGTAATTGCAAGTCCTATAACAAACTAAGAAAAAACCTTCTTTATTCTTGATTTGCTCCACTTTCTACCCAATGGATTTAGGGCAACCAGGTTCGTTCTATACAAGAACTTATCAAGTGAGTCTCTTTTCCATTTCGTTCTTCTTTTTCATTCTTTCTCATTATTTAGTTTACAATCTTTAAGAGGTTTATAAGGTGATTTCAATTCTCTTAGCAAAATGAAAAAAGAAAATGAGGCCCTTAAACTCGAAAATGAAGAACAAAAGAAACTCGTTGAGAAGCTGCTCAAGGAGATTGCCCAATTGAAAACAAAGGGCAGCTTTGATATCATCAACTTTCCATTTTAAATTGCTACGTAGATTATTAACTTGCAGCATGAAAACTTGCAGGAAAATTTTGGCCCTAGAAACATTGAGTGAGATTCCAATATACACTGAAAAATATTCATAAGATAAAATTGTTGTAGCTCTCTCTTTTTAAACGAGCAATTTCTCTTATAAGTTACCTACTTATCTTCAAATTCTAGTATTATCGTGTTTCTCGTAACCCTACCTATGTTGAAATCTATTATAGTGTTTTCATTATATCGGTTTGTTGATATATAAACGTGTGACATAAATTTTGTTTGGAATTCATGGTAGGATTTAACAATCAAAAGAAACAAACATATTCTTATTAATTTTACTATTAATCAAAATGAATGAAAAATTAAAAAGAACAATTACGCGGAAGTACAAGTGGGGTACTCCCAGCCAATTTAACCTATATTCTTTTTTTTTAATATCTACTCGTATTTGTACCCGCGCATTGCGTAGAGAATAAAAGGAAAAAGAAAAAAAATTTACTTGAACAATACAGTTGACACAAAGGAGTATGAAAGAAATCTGATTTTGTTATTTATCGATTCGTTGAATATGTTGGGTCTTGTTGCCCTTCATAGATTTACATACAGAATCGACACACATCGTGTGTGTAACGACCCGACCGGTCGTTTTGAGCCCTAGCACATCATTCAACAGTCTGAGGCCATGAGCATCTTCATTTTAGGTATTGTGACTTGTTCGCATGGTCGGAATTTAAATTCAGGAAGATCGGAGTTAAATTTAAATGAAAATTCTCATTTGAGAAGCTTAAAGTTGAAAGAATGAACTAGGATTGGATTTTTGAGTAAACGACATCGGAATCGGGATCTGAAGGTTCCAGTAGGTTCGTATGATGATTTTGGATTTGGGCGTATGCCCGGTTCGGATTTTGGATAACCTGCGAGCATTTTGGCGCCAATTGCGGAAGTTAGCATTTTGGAAGAAATTTCTTAAGTTTGGTTTGAAGTGCATTTCAGCGTTATCGATATCCGTTTAGGATTCCGAGATTGGGAGTAGCTCCGTATGGTGATTCTGGAGTCGGGAGCGCGATCGGAAATGAATTCTGAAGTCTGTAGGTCATTTTGAAGCCATTTGGCTAATGATAAAAATTTGAAGGTTTTTGGGAAGTTTGACCGGAGGTTGACTTTTTGAGATCGGGGTCGGAATCCAATTCCGGAAGTTAGAGTAGGTCCGCAATGTCAAATGTGACTTGGGTGCAAAATTTGAAGTCAATTGGATGTGATTTGATAGGTTTAAATATCGGAAATAGAAGTTGGAAAGTTCAAAGTTCATAACGCTCGAATCAGGGTGTAATTCATGGTTTTAGCATTGTTTGTTATGATTTAAGGCCTTGACCAAGTCCGTAATGTATTTTGGGAGTGGTTGGTATGTTTGGTTGGGGTCTCCGGGGCCTCGGGTGGATTCCGGGAGGCTAACAGATCGAATTTGGAGTTTGAGGGAGAGCTGGAGCTGCTGCTTCTGGTATTTCTGCTTCTGCGGATTTGGGACCGAAGAAGCGGCCCCGCAGAGGCGAAAATTTAACCGCAGAAGCGGTTGGGACCAAAATGGATAGGAGTGCAGATGCGGTCGAGCCGCCGCAGAAGCGGTATCTAACCTGCGGTCGAAGCATCGCAGAAGCGAGAAAGGGGCTTGTGAAGGAGCCGTAAAAGCGGCCTTTAGACCGCATAAGCAGAACCGCTGATGCGGTATAGTTTTCGCAGAAGCGAAAAGACCTGGGGGCAGAAAGGTTGATTTAAATCGTGGGTTGAGTTCATTTCTCCCATTTCATCATGGCTTGGGCGATTTTTGGGGAGCTTCAAGAGAGGATTTTTGTCGTCATGGTTAAGGTAAGTTATCTCCATCACTTTTGAGTTAAATACATTGATTATTTATAGATTTTTAGCATGTAGATGGGTAGAAAATTGAGGGTTAGAGGAAGACTTAGAAAAATTAGTGTTCTTGGATTTTGACCATGATTTTGAGTATGGAATAAAGAGAAAATCATATATTTGTGTTCGTGAGTTCATGGGTAAACTTTATCTTCGAGAAATTTCGGATTCCGGGCACGTGGGCCCGAGGGCATTTTTTTCAAATTTTTGTTCGGGGTTAGAAATTGTTATAAATTGGGTTGGAAAGTATAATGGAGCATGTATTAATAGATTTATATGATCGTTGGCTAGTTTTGTAGCATTGTGCGTTGGTGCAAGTCTTTGGAAGAATGTAGGATGCCGGTTGTGGATCTTCATAGCGAGGTGAGTCTCTTTTCTAATCTTGTGAGGCGGAATTTACTCCATTGGTGAGTTAAACTGGTTAAGTGCTCCTATTTGTGGGAGCTACGTACGCACGAGGTGACGAGAGTCTGTGCGTAGCTACTATTATGCTATTGTCCGGGTAGTCTAGGACCCAAAAGCATGTTATATTTGAATTAATTGTGAACCTATTGATGGTTTGAATTGCTTATATTNTTGCTTCATGTTGACTTCTTGACTGATTGTCTGTCTGTGTGTGTTTATTTTGGAACAGGCCGAACGCCTCGGCAGATTAATAGATGCATCTATAGGCGCGCCGTCGACCCTCGGCAAGTGCACATTTCTTTGTGTTGGATCGGCGCATGCTCGTATTGCTGTCTGAACTTAATTAAGTTATTATTGCCCTTTTGTGGCTGAAAAAAATATTTGGATTATATTTAAAGAGAAATTCTGGAAATTTTCCTGTGAAGGAATTACGTGTTTACTTATTTCCTCTATCTGGATTAGAATCATATTTATAAAATAAATCCACTGTTTAATATATATATTAATGATAAATAATCATTGGACCATTAGAGTGTGTCAAGGTTGACCATCTCGTCTCTACCCCTTCGGGATTAGGCGAGATACTTACTGAGTACACTTTGATTACGTACTCATACTACACTTCTGTGCATTTTTGTTGCACAGGTACATACACCTCTAGCAGCCTACTAGGCATAGCAGCATGGATGGCTCTGGGACTAGGTGAACTGCATTGTTCGAGATGACCCGCAGCTAGTGTAGTTCCTTCCAGTATTTTTTTTTATTATTTATTCCTTGTCCACTGTATTTCGGGCATATGTTGTGTTTTATTTTCCATATCGATAGTTGCTCATGCACTTGTGACACTGGTTTTCTGGGATGGTTTGAGGTATTGTATTAACTGTTCAACATTTAAATTTGATTTAAAACTACATCCATTAAAATTTCTTAATAAGCAAGGAAAAATTCTGAATTTCAAAAGTGTTAAAATGAGATTTAATTAAGTATTTGAGTTGGCTGGCATGACGACGGTGTCCGGCGCCACCACGACACTTTGTGGATTTTGAGTCGTGACAGTGTATGTCAAACAAAGAGAAATCAAGAAAGATAGCATGCATACTTCTAGCAAATACTGTAAAGCAAATTTTTCGGCTCTACCATTCTTAAGAAAACTTTTGCCTATATGCATGATGAAACAAAAATGTTAGTGAAATTAATTACTTATAGAATTGATGTGATTCAAATTTACTTTGACAGTTCTAGTTCTTGCTCTTCACCATCATAAAATTGATGTCTGATGCTTCCTAAGATCAAGAAATGAAATAAAAGTGTGTTCGATTTATATCAACTCAAGAGTATTAGAAAAATTTGAAATCAATACAACTTTATTTTAACAGAATGGGAATCAAAATACATACCAACTTTGTTGAATGAATACTGTACTAAAGCTAACTTTCGTCTCGTCCTAAAGCTTTGGCATACTATTTCCAAATATATTGTTGTCTCATACTTTGTGCTACTACTATATGCCAAAAGCTGTAAGATTTGTCATGTTTTTTCCTTTAAGGATAAGGACATGACAAATTTATCAGTTTTGGTTTGTTAAGCAAGTGTTTCTATTGGACTGTATAAGCTTGCGACAGAAAAGTAGATGCACGAAACAAACGTGCATTCTCAATAAGCATATTATGGTGCTTAAAGCACACATTTCACAAAGAGATATCAATGCCACATATCTAAAGCACACGTTGTACCTCAAACGATTGGTTTTCACCCAGAGTCTTTAAAGGACAAAGGAATATGTAAATAGTAACATGGTATAGAATTTCTTCTGACTAAATGCACCAAGTCCAATTGATGTTATTAAATTAAAGAGAGACATGTATTTGAATATGATGTTGAGAATGATCACTTATGTGTATATTAAAGAGTGACATGTATTTGAATATCATCAAGACAACTGTTGAGGAAAAAATGAAGCAGCTACTTGTCATTTACCAAGAATAACAAAAGGATCATGGCAGCTTTCAAATGTTCTCTCTCACATTGGCCATTTGCTAATTTTTTTGGATAAATCTATAGAAAGAAAAATGGATTTTGGGCAGGCTTTCAGTTGTCATTAGCAACTTTCAAAATTGCAAATATTAAGGCGCATGGGACAATATTGGGAATAATTAAAATATTTTAAGATGTTTTGCCAAGATAGTATATTGAAAGTAGCCAGTATCAACAAAGAGGGCATTAGATATTACCTGAGTTGAGGAAATTCTAATTGAATGAGCTTCTTGCTCATTAGTTGTGGCTTCGACAATACATAACTTTATGAACTCATCATGTGTACCTTCAAGTTGAGTATAAATACTCAAAAGTGTGAGAAGGCCTCTAACAAAAAAAAAAATAAATACAGAGAGATAAGAATGATAACTACTGACCAAATGCACAACAAATTTATTAACTGATAAAATTGTGTCATGTGTTTTAATAGAATAGCTTTTATGATTAATGAAAGATTAAAGAGACCATTACGATTGCAGATTGTCGAAAAAGATTAATATTTGAGTCGGCACTCTGTTAGACATCAAAAGGAACTTATCCTATATCTTCCATTTCATATCTCAAAGAACAGAATACCAAGATAAGAGAATTATGCATGGCCTAAGAAATAGTTGAATATCGATGACTTTTTGTGTCAACTTTATATTTTCCTAAAGAAATGCTTTAAAAAATATCTCGCAGCAGCTTGTTGCTGTGTAGCACAATAATTTTAGCAATTAGAGATATTAAATGATAATGAGAATTTTTTTTTTAAAAAAAAAAATTGGTGTTGTTGAGATGTGAATACCTTTTTTCAGTCATAGAAGTTGTTGGTTTATTTTAAATTTTGTGATGCCATAATCTAGTTAACAAGACTGAGAAAAAATCATAAGAATTTTCATAGATTTCTCCAAATAATAGGCCAACAAAACGTAACTACTTGATCGATACAACATCCAATTTCAGAATGTGTATCCTTTATTGGACTTTTAATATGAAGGCCAAGAATTTGTTAATATTAAACTCAGTAGATCTCAAACTTAGTTAATGTGAACAATTTGAGCCTCTCCACCCATATGTTGAACCAAATTGTTAATTCTTAAATTAAAATTTCACAATTCGCATGGGATTTAATCCAGTATCTTTCTTTTAGATTCTTTATCTGACATTCAAGATTGCTTCTCCATTGTTTCAAAAATGTATAATTTCAAGAAAAAGCAATTCGATTGCCTCTAGACATTGTGTTGTCACACCTCTTTTTTACGGCGCTTACACACTCCTAGCGAAAGGGATACATATATATAAGCGTAAAAGAGTTTTTCCAAATAAAGGACGGTCGGAACGGGATTAGTTATTTAAAATTTCAGAGTCGTCACTTGAGAATATAATGGTGTCTCAAGTCACCGAATTAATCCCGAACCGAGGAAAGTTT
>MU671662.1:0-146065 GCA_026770625.1 Nicotiana glauca | reverse complement strand
AAATTCGTCTTTAAGATTTTTCAACAATTTGTGTTATTTTAAAATTATTAGACGTATTTATGCTTAATGTTTTACTTTGTTATTAATTTATTATGCATGTTAATTTAGTTTTACTATTGTTTTGTTATTTTACTTTTCCTTCAAGCACTTTAATAATTAGGTTTCTATGGTATATATACTACATATATTTATATAGCCATGTATAAGAGCAATTTAAAATAGTATATATATATATGGTTTACAAGAAATTGCCTTAAACAAATTTTTTTTTTAAAAAATAGCCCAGAAATAAAAAAAGCCCGTTAGGCCCGTATGGGCTCGCGAGCCCGGCCCATTTAGCCCAGGACCATGTGGGTTTACGCCCGTCATGGGCTGGTTCCACCCGTTGAGCCCACGAAGCCCGGGACCGTGAAGCCCGAGACGGCGAGAGCGCAGGAACGCTAAGCCCAGGCCCGTTTAGCCCATTTAGGCCCGGGCCCAGTACAGAATACAACACTAATTGCGCCTTGGGGCGTTCCTTATGTCTTTGAGGTACGACTGATACCGTTCTTTGCTTGGCTTCGTCTCTTTTTTCGGGATCTACTGGGTACATCGAGCCTGATGGGGCCCCCAGCTGGTCATCCTCTGCCCTAATCTTCGATTGATACCGGTTGTGGACGTTTGACCATGTTACAGCCGGGTGTTCGATCAGATTTGTTTTAGTTGTTTCGAAGCCATGGAGATCCATTCATTCGGGCCTTGGGTGAAAGCCTGCACCACCCAATCGTCGGAGACTGGTGGTAACTCCATTCGTTCCATTTGGAACCGGGACACGAACTCCCGCAGCATCTCGTTTTCTTTTTGTTTGATTTTGAAAACATCGGACTTCCTCGTTGCTACTTTAATGGCTCCGGTGTGTGCTTTTACAAAAGAGTCCGCTAACATGGCAAATGAGACTATGGAGTCGGGGGCCAGGTTATGGTACCACATCACGGCCCCCTCTGAAAGCATTTCTCTGAACTTTTTCAATAGTAAGGATTCAATCTTGTCGCTCTTTATGTCGTTACATTTTACTTCGCAGGTATACGTAGTGACGTGTTCATTAGGGTCGGATGTGCCGTTGTACTTAGGGAGTTTCGGCATTCTGAACTTTTTCGGGATAGGTTTCGGCGCCGCTTCTTCGGGGAATGGCCTTTGAATGAATTTCATTGAATCTAGACCCTTAAGGACCGGAGGGGCGCCAGGGATCTGATCGACCCTAGAGTTGTAGGTCTCGACCCTTTTATCGTTGGCTGTGATCATTTTCTCTCCCGATTCGATCCTTTTGGTGAGGTCCTCGAGTAATTTTACGATTGCGGGGTTAGCCACCGACTCGTTGTTGCTCGACCATTCAAGCACCCGTTCGACGAGTGGAGCTGTATCTGGTGCCACTGCTCTGGGGGTTCTTGGGTGACTTTGTAGCTGAGTGATTGCTAGTTGTTGTGCCTGCAACATTTCAAAGATAATGTGAAGACTAACTTCTTGTTCTTCCCGAGCTGGGGTTTTTTGCGTATCCAGTTGGTCGTTGCGTCGTACGCTCCTGTCGGTGTGAGATGTTTCATCTACTTGCTGAGCGTCCTGTGAATCCGCGTCCACTAGGATTGGTCCGGGAACCCCGTCAGGATTCTGTGGAGGTACTCCAACGGCCGGGATGTCCACGCCATTTTCCCCATGGTCTTCGGGGTCATTGCTTGAACTGCAATCAAAGAGTTCTTGGGAAAGAAAAAGTGTGAAAGATATCGTGCATTTAAGTGACGAAACTAGAAAGAAAATAATCACTATTATTTTTAGCCAAACTATTTACCGTGAAAAAATGGTAACAATAATTAAATCAGACACATCCCTCGGGGAATATCTTCGCCCATCAGGGTCTTAACCGATGCTCGATCTGGGTAAGGCATCGGCTAGGTCTCGAGGGGGGAGGGGGAACCGAATCGAGATCTCGTGCCTTCGGGATTTGCTCTTCGAAACACTATATCGAGAAAAATTGGTCTCCCGATTTCCCCGCATACGAAGACTCACGGTCATGCTCGACACCAACGTATAGATACTCGTCACCATGCCTATACGTCGTACTCAACAAGAGGCAAATAGAAAATAGGACTCAACTCCTAATCCCTCAAGCTAAAGTTAGACCGAACACTTACCTCAAACTTTCACGGCCAATTCAATCCTCAATTACCGCCTTTCCTCTCGAATTTGGCTCCAAATCAATTGTATCTATACATAATCGACTTAATAACATCAATAAGTGATAAACAATCCAATTCCAATGTTCAATTATAGCTTCCTAATCATTTTTCCCAAAAAAATCCAAAAATCAACCCCGAGCCCGCTTGGTCAAAATACGAGGTTCGAACCAAAATCCGACCCCCCATTCACCCACGAGCCCAAATATATAATTAGTTCCACAATTGGACCCAAAACGAGGTCGAAATCACAATTAATCAAAAAGACCTAGCTCTACCAAATCCCTAATTTTCTACCCTTAATTTCATGTTTTAGGCCTAGAAATCTAGTGGGCGTTGATAGAAATGGAAGATACCAAATTAAAAATTACTTACCCAAAAGATTATGGTGAGAAAATGCTTAAAAAATCGCCTAAGAGCTTTGGAGAAGAGGGGGTTTATGAAATTTTATGAAAATCCCATAGGTGTTCTGTTTTGTGTCTTTTAAAATAACTGGGCAAAAATGTTCTTCGTGTTCGTGACAGACTCATCACGTTCGAGATGAGTCAGGCCTACAGACCTTCACGTTCGCGTACAGGCTCGCATTCGCGGAGAAGAATCTCCTCAAGCCCTCGCGTTCGCATAAGACAAATGCCCCAACCCATGCCCAGGGCCACTTGGCCTTCGCATTCGCATGGCCAGGACCGCGTTCGCGAATGGATCACCCCCCACTACCTCGCGTTCGCAACCTGAGCTACGCATTCGCGTAGATGGAAATTCCTCCGGCATCATTTACACATCGCATTTTGTGAGGGCCATCCCGCGAACGCGTAGAAGAAAACATCTGCACACCAAAACAACTATTTCGGCAACTTTTCTTAAGTCCAAAACTTCCCGAAACACACCCGAGCCCTCGGGGCTCCTAACCAAACATACGTATTAAATCAACAATATCATACGAACTTATTCGTGTGATCAAATCGCCAAAATAACCTTAATAATAACGAATTAAACCTCAAAATCAAAGAACTTTTCTCAAACTTCATTAAATATCAACTATAGCAATTTAGGTCCGAATCACGTCGAACGACATCCGTTTTTCACCAAATTTTATAGAAATGTCTTAAATCATATATAAGACCTGTATCGGGCACCGAAACAAAACTACGGGCCCGATACTATAATGTTCTAATCAAATTTCATTTCAAATTTTCTTAAACAATTTCATAAAACAATTTCTTTTAAAAATTCTTTTCTCGGGCTTGGGACCTCTAAATTCAATTCCGGACATACGCCCAAGTTCCATATTTTCCTACGGACCCTCCGGGACCGTCAAATCACGGGTCTGGGTCCGTTTAGCGAAAATGTTGACCGATGTCAAATTAACTCATTTTATAACCAATTATTTTTCAAAGATTTTCGTATTTAAGCTTTCCGGCTATGTGCCCAGACTGTGCATGCAAATCGAGGTGACTCTAAATGAGGTTTTCAAGGCCTCAAAAACATGGAATTTAGTTTTAAGCAGTCTCCACCTCTAACACAACTATTCGTCCTTGAACGGACAGAAGAAGGAAGTACCTGAGGCGGGGAAAAGATGAGGATAACGGCGTCGCATATCGGACTCGGACTCCAAGGTCGATGACTCAGGAGGCTGACCTCTCCACTGAACATGAAAAGAAGGAAAACTCTTCGACCTAAACTGACGAACCTGCCGGTCTAGAATAGCCACCGGGTCCTCCTCGTAAGACAAGTCCTTGTCTAACTAGACAATGCTGAAATCTAACACGTGAGACGGATCGCCGTGATACTTCCGAAGCATGGACACATGAAACACTGGATGTACGGCTGATAAGCTTGGCGGCAATGCAAGTCTATAAGCTACCTCTCCCACTCGATCAAGAATATCAAATGGACCAATGAACCTAGGGCTAAGCTTGCCCTTCTTCCAAAATCTCATCACGCCCTTCATAGGCGACACTCGAAGCAATACCCGCTCACCGACCATGAAAGCAAAACGCGAACCTTGCGGTCGGCATAACTCTTTTGCCTAGACTGAGATGAACGAAGCCTATCCTGAATGATCCTGACCTTGTCCAAGGCATCCTGAACCAGATCCGTACCCAACAACCGAGCCTCCCTCGGCTCAAACCATCCAACCGGAGACCGACACCGCCTACCATATAAGGCTTCATAAGGAGCCATCTGAATACTCGACTGGTAGATGTTGTTGTAGGCGAACTTCGCTAAAGGCAAAAACTGATCCCACGAGCCTCCAAAGTCAATAACACAAGCTCAGAGCTTATCCTCCAAAACTGAATAGTTCGCTCGGACTGCCCGTCTGTCTGGGGATGAAATGCTATGCTCAACTCAACTCGTGTGCCCAACTCTCGCTAAACTTCTCTTCAGGAACGCCAGGTAAACTGCGTACCTCGGTCCGAAATGATAGACACGGGCACACCATGAAGGCGAACAATATCCCGGATATAGATCTCAGCTAACCTCTCAGAAGAATTAGAGACTGCCACAGGAATGAAATGTGCTGACTTGGTCAGCCTATCAACAGTGACCCATACTGCGTTGAACGTCTCTCGAGTCTACGGGAGTCCAATAACGAATTCCATAGTGATCCACTCCCACTTCCACTCAGGAAGCTCAATCCTCTTAAATGAACCACAAGCCTCTGATGCTCGTACTTGACCTGCTGACAATTTAAACACTGAGCCACATATGCAACGATATCATTCTTCGTTCTCCACCACCAATAATACTGCCGCAAATCCTGATACATCTTTGCGAGGCCCAGATGAATCAAGTACTGGGAACTATGGGCCTCTTCTAAAATCAACTCTCGGAGCCCATCCATATTAGGCACACAAACTTAACCCTGCAATCTCAAAACTCCATCATCATCTAAGGTAACCTTCTTGGCACCTCCGCACTGCACCGTGTCTCTAAGGACACACAAATAGGGATCATCATACTGCCGATCATGGATACGCTCCAATAATGAAGAACGGGCGACCGTACAAGCTAACACACGACTGGGCTCAGAAACATCCTGTTTCACAAACCAATTAGCCAAAGCATGAAAATCCAACGCAAGCGGTCTCGCACCTACCGGAATATAAGCAAGACTGCCCATACTGGCTGACTTTCTACTCAAAGCATTGGCCACCACATTGGCCTTTCCCGGATGATATAGGATGGTGATATCATAATCTTTCAACAACTTCAACCACCTCCTCTGCCTCAAATTCAACTCCTTTTGCTAGAACAAATACTGAAGACTCTTGTGGTCCGTGAACACCTCACATGCCATGCCATACAGATAATGCCTCTAAATCTTCAATGCGTGAACTATAGCTGCCAGCTCTAAATCATGAACTGGATAGTTCTTCTCATGAATCTTTAACTACCGTGAAGCATAGACAATGACCTTGTCATCCTGCATCAACACTGCACCAAGCCCAATACGAGAAACATCACAATAAAGTGTATAAGGCCCTGAACCTGTGGGCAAAACCAACACCAGTGCCGTAGTCAGAGCTGTCTTGAGCTTTTGAAAGCTGGCCTCAAACTCACCCGACCATCTAAACTGGGCACCCTTCTAGGTCAACATGGTCATCGGGGCTGCAATAGATGAAAACCCTTCCACGAATCGACGATAGTAGCCTGCCAATCCTAAGAAACTCCGAATCTTTGTAGTTGATGCTAGTCTAGGCCAGTTCTTGACTGCCTCAATCTTTTTTGGGTCCACCTGAATACCCTCTGCTGATACAACATGACCCAGAAATGCAACTGAGCTCAACCAGAACTCCCACTTAGAGAACATAGCATATAACTGACTATCCCTCAGAGTCTAAAGAACCACTCTAAGGTGTTGCTCGTGCTCCTCCTGGCTGCGGGAATATATCAATATATCATCAATGAAGACTATCACGAACGAATCCAAATAAGGCCTGAACACTCGGTTTATCAAATCCATAAAAGCTACTAGCATTTGTCAACCCTAATGACATCACTAAGAACTTATAATGCATGTACCGAGTGCGGAAAGCTGTCTTAGGTACATTAGATGCCCTAATGCTCAACTGATAGTAGCCAGATCTCAAGTTAATCTTTGAAACTACCTTGGCACCCTAAAGATGATCGAACAAATCATCAATCCTCGACAGCGGATACTTATTCTTGATTGTAACCTTGTTCAATTTTCGGTAATCAATACACATTCTCATTGACCCATCGTTCCTTTTAACAAACAACATCGGCTCACCCTAAGGCAAAACACTGGGTCTAATGAAACCATTCTCAAGCAAGTCTGGAAACTGCTCCTTTAACTCTTTCAACTCGGGCGGGGCCATACGATACGGCGGGATAGAAATGGCCCGAGTGCCTGGAGCCAAATCAATTCAGAAATCAATATCCCTGTCGGGTGGCATACCCGGTAGGTCTGAAGGGAATTCCTCAGGAAACTCACTGACAACGGGTACAGACTCAATAGAAGGAACCTCAGCACTAGAATCACAAACATATGCCAAATAGGCCAAACACCCCTTCCCAACCATAAGACGAGCCTTAACATATGAGATAACACTGTATGTATAATGACCAGGAGTCCCTCTCCACTCTAAATGAGGCAAACCTGGTAAGGCTAAGGTCATAGTCTTGGCATGACAGTCCAAGATAGCGTGGTAAGGTGATAACCAGTCCATCCCTAATATAACATCGAAATCAACTATCCATCCCTAATATAACATCGAAATCAACTATGTCCAGAAGCAATAAATCTACAAGAGTCTGAAGACCCCTAATCACTACAATACAAGAATGATGGACTCGATCTACCACAATAGAATCACCCACCGGTATAGACACAAAAACAAGAGCACTCAAAGAATAACTAGGCATGATCAGATACGGTGCAAAATAAAATGACACATAGGAGTAGGTAGACCCTGGATCAAATAAAACTGAAGCATCTCTGCCACAAACCAGAACAGTACCTGTAATAACTACATCTGAAGCCTCAGCCTCGGGCCTAGGTGGAAGAGCATAACATCGGGGCTGGGCCCCAACACCCTGGATTATATCTCTAGGACGGACTGCAGCTGGATAGCCTCCACCTCTAGCGGTCTGAGCTCCACCTCTAAATCCTCTACTTCCACCTCTAGCACCTCTACCCCCACCTCTAACTGGCCGGGCGGGCTGTGGAACAACTAGTACCTGAACCATAGCACGGGAAAACAAGCCCTCCTAATATGACCATACTCACCACACTTATAGCATCCACCCGAGTGTTGCGGCTGAGAAAACTGAGGCTAACCCTGGCGACCCGAATGACCACCCCGAAAACTCTGGAGTGGCGGTGCACTAATAGGAGCTGGTGGTGCACTATATGACTGATGACCAAAATACTGCATCTAAGAACCACAGCCACCTGAAGTGCCGTGAGAAACCTAGAGTGCTGACTGAAAAGGCCCAAGAGGATGGCCTCTACCATATGAATCTCTACCTCCAGATGAGGTACCACTGATTCTTCCTGAATGACGGGGTCTCTTATCTGCCCATGACCACCCCCCTGGGATAGTACCATCTCAACTCTCCAGGCCACATTGGCCATCTCCTAGAAGGATATCTCACTCCCAGTCTCTCTAGCCATCTGGAGACAAATCAGCTAAATGAGTCCATCAATAAACCGTCTCACTCTCTCCCTTTCAGTGGGAAGTATGATAAGAGCATGGCGAGCCAAATCAATAAATCTGGTCTCGTACTGTGTGACAGTCATGGATCCTTGCTGGAGGTGCTCGAACTGCCTCTGATAGGCCTTTCGCTGTGTAATAGGGAGAAACTTTTCTAGAAATAGCTATGTGACCTACTCCCAGGTCAAGGCTGGCGATCCAGCTGATCTAGCTAAGCAATAATCCCTCCACCAAGTCTTGGCAAATCCAGACAAGCGAAATATGGCAAAATCGACCTCGTTGGTCTCAACTATCCCCATGCTCCGAAGAACCTTGTGACAGTTGTCCAGATAATCTTGGGGATCCTCAGTAGATGCACCGTTGAAAGTAGTAGTAAAGAGCTTGGTGAACCTGTCCAATCTCCACAAAGCATCGGCAGACATGGCTATACCATTGCCGGTCTGAGCTGCCACACCCGGCTGAACCTCTCCAACTGGCTAAGCCGCTGGAGTCTGAAACTAGGGAGCTGCTTGCTCTAGAGTGCGAGTAGCAGGAGTCTTGGCTTCTCATCCAGCCTGAGAGATGGCTGGTGCTACAAGAAGTAAATCTTCCCTGGTGACACTCTCCATAAGGCCCACTAGATGGACCAGAGCATCCTAAAGAATTGGGGTAGCAATAAACCCCTCTGGGACCTGAGCTGACCCCACCGGGACTGCTGGGGCTGGAACCTCGTCATCAAAATCAACCTGAGGCTCCGCTACCGGTGTTTTTGCACTGGGCTGAGCTTTGCCCCTACCTCGGCCTCTAGCAGAGCCTCGACATCGCCCTCTGCCTCTCGTCGAAATTGCTACTGGGGGCTCGGGCTACTGATCGGTAGATGAAGAAGCGCGTATTCTCGCCATCTACGAAAGACAAAATAGAAATTCAATTAGCATTGAGAAACCAAACCGTATGACAAGAAAGAACAAACTTGAAGTTTTCCTAGCTCTGTAGCCTCTGGGGAATAAATACAGACGTGTCCGTACCGATCCCTGAGACTCTACTAAGCTTTTCTGTGAATTGTGAATCCTATGTAACCTAGAGATCTAATACCAACTTGTCACCGGATTTCTCACCCTCGGGAGTCGTGATGGCGCCTACTCGTAGAATCTAGGCAAGCCACGAAGTTTAGAAATCTTTAACTCTTTCATTTTCATTCTTTTTACAACTTATATAAGCAGGTGATAAACATTAAAATGATAGCAGAAGATAAAAATTAAGCGAAAGACTTAGAATATTATAATACCAAAATGAATACGAGAAAAAGCCAACATATGTCTCTACCCAGAAACCGGTGTCACAATATTTACGGACTATCAATGATCACTTCATACAAATATCTGAAAGAAAGAACACAGTCTGTCTCGGATACGAATGATAACAGAACATAATAATAGATAGGAGAGACGTCAGGCCTGCGAACGCCTGCAGGACTACCTCGGAATCTCGATGGACTGAAGGCTGGCTCCCCTACTGCTGCTGACCCAGTGCGGCTCTGGTATTTTCATAGAGTGCAGAGTGTAGCATCAGCACAACCGACCCCATGTGCTGGTAAGTGTCTGGCCTAACCCTGGCGAGGTAGTGACGAGGCTAGGACCAGACTCCAGATAAACCTGTACAGTTATATAATATACGGCGAGAAAAATAAACAGGAAATAAGTAGTTTAAAAGGGAGGGGGGAACATGCTTCGGGGAACGTATTAAATCTAGCAAAAACTAAATAGAAACCTGAAAGGACAATACAATATTTACAACAATACAATACTACTACTGTTGCGGCGCGCAACCCGATCCCGTATCATTTAATCACTGTTGCGGCGTGCAACCCGATCCACATATATAATTGTTGTGGCGCACAAACCGATCCATATAATATAATTGTTGCAGCGTGCGACCTGATCCACATTTATAACTGTTGCGGCGTACAATCCGATCCAATATAATATTTGTTGCGACGTGCAATCCGATCCAACATATCATTATTGCGGCATGCAACCCGATCTATATAATGTAATAATAATATTGCGGCGTGCAACCCATTCCAAATATACAGTTAGCAATAATCATAACAACCATCCCGGCAAGGAATCAACAATAAACTATACTATCCCGGCAAGGGAACTCAATAGTACAAGTATATACGTCCCGGCAAGTGAGAATAAGCTATAACCAACCTTAACTCAACTCCTACTCATCTCAGTTATCACCAATTATCAATCATAAGTAAATTCGACGAAAAATAAACTAAGCCTTTGCTTAATGTCAAGAATTTACCCACTAAAGCATCCATAGCATCATTTAAGAGTACAACAAGTATCAATTTAATACTCACGGTCATGCTCGACACCAACGTATAGATACTCGTCACCATGCCTATACGTCGTACTCAATAAGAGGCAAATAGTAAATAGGACTCAATTCCTAATCGCTCAAGCTAAGGTTGGACCGAACACTTACCTCAAACTTCCACGATCAACTCAATCCTCAATTACCGCCTTTCCTCTCGAATTCAGCTCCAAATCAATTGTATCTATATATGATCGATTTAATAACATCAATAAATGCTCAACAATCCAATTCCAATGTTCAATTATAGCTTCCTAATTATTTTTTCCAAAAAACCAAAAATCGACCCCGGACCCGCTTGGTCAAAACACGTGGTTCGAACCAAACTCCGACCCCCCATTCATCCACGAGCCCAAATATATAATTAGTTCTACAATTCGATTCCAAAATGAGGTCTAAATCACAATTAATCAAAAAGCCCTAGGTATACCAAATTCCTAATTTTCTACCCTTAATTTCATGTTTTAGACCTAGAAATCTAGTGGGTGTTGATAGAAATGGAAGATAACAAGTTAAAAATTACTTATCCAAAAGAATATGATGAAGAAATGCTTCAAAAATCGTCTAAGAACTTTGGAGAAGAAGGGGTTTATGAAATTTTATGAAAATCCCATAAGTGTTCTATTTTGGGTCTTTTAAAATAACTGGACAAAAATGTTCTTCGCGCTTGCGATGAGTCAGGCCTACAGACTTTCGCGTTCGCGTAAATGGGCTCGCGTTCGGGGAGAAGAATCTCCTCAAGCCCTTGCGTTCGCGTCCAATGGGTCGCGTTCGCGTAAGACAAATGCCCCACCCCCTGCCCAGGCCCACTTGGCCTTCGCGTTCGCGTGGCCAGGACCGCGTTCGCGAAGGGATAACCCCCCACTACCTCGCGTCCGCGACCTGAGATACGCGTTCGCGTAGAAGGAAATTCCTCTAGCATCATTTACACATCGCGTTCGCGAGGGCCATCCCGCGAACGCGAAGAAGAAAACATCTGCACACTAGAACAGCTATTTCTGCAACTTTTCTTAAGTCCAAAACTTCCCGAAACACATCCGAAACACACCCGAGCCCTCGGGGCTCCTAACCAAACACACGTATTAACTCAACAACATCATATGAACTTATTCGTGCGATAAAATCGCCAAAATAACCTTAATAACAACGAATTAAACCTCAAAATCAAAGAACTTTTCTCAAACTTCATGAAACATCAACTTTAACAATTTAGGTCCGAATCACATCAAACGACATCCGTTTTTCACCAAATTTTACAAACATATCTTAAATCATATATAAGACCTGTACTGGGCACCCGAACCAAAATACGGGCCCGATACTATCATGTTCTAATCAAATTTCATTTTAAATTTCCTTAAACAATTTCAGAAAATAATTTCTTTTAAAAATTTATTTCTCGGGCTTGGGACCGTGCATAAGTCCAAGCCCATATTTTTCTACGGACCTTCCGGGACAGTCAAATCATGGGTTAGGTTCATTTACCCAAAACATTGACCGAAATCAAATTAACTCATTTTATAACCAAATTTTATCATTTTTCAAAGATTTTCATATTTAAGCTTTTCGGCTATGCGCCTGGACTGCGCACACAAATCGAGGTAACTCGGAATGAAGTTTTCAAGGCCTCAGAAACACAGAATTTAGTTTAAAGCAGGTGATGACCTTTTGGGTCATAACACAGGTTGGCATGATTTTGCTCTTCAGGGATTTCTCTACCTGATCGGTAGAGTTTATGCTATATTCACTTTACCTATCTGTCAAGTTGTTCATTGAAGTCTACCCGATTGATATTATTTTTTATATTATTTTGATATAGTGTTCTTCGAATTTGCAACTATAATTTCAATCAAGCCACCCTAAACCTGCTCCAAATGATCTCAAATTTGAAACAAAGTCTCCAAATACCAACTCTAACAATCCCCAATAACCAATTTAGTCAAATAACACCAAATCAAAATAAATCCACTTTATCTTCTTCGACACTTTCTAAGGTCCAATAATGAAGTTTTGAACTTGTACAATAAATTACTAAATCGGTAACTAAAAATTTAAGCATAAATTATCAACATTCAAACGATTTTAACAATAATAGAATTAACCTTCTACTTTTCACCACCAAAATCAGCCCCTCTTCCACCTTTTTAATCTATCATTAAAAGTAGGGCGGGTGGCTTACCTTACTGAATTATCGATCGCGAAGCTATCGTCCGGTTCAACCAACCATCTGTCCTGGTGCCTTTGCTACTTATTCGACCGTTTCTCTTCGTTAATCCGGGTTCACCCAAAAATTTCAAGCTTTAAATATAAGCCGTTCAAGTGAAAAAACAGGAACATTTCACTAAAACCTTAAAAGACAAAGACAGTATGTTAAGACCAATCTCATTGAAAGACGTGCCGTGCAATTTGTTCATAAATTTAATCATTACGAACATTCAAGTGCTTGGATATATAACATTATTGGGTTTAAAGGCATAGCCTTTCATCAATTTCCCCATTTGAAGCTCTTATCATCTACTATTCGTTCAAGATTTTTTAAGCTTGAGTAATTGAAGAGTTGACTTTCTTTTTTTAAATTGAAAGAAAAACTAATTAACTATAATTAAACTCATGATTCTTTCATATATATATAGAGAAGGTGGACAATAGAAAAGTCAGATGACACCTCTCTTAATCCAAGAAACATATTTATCTTTTTTTTTTCCCCTTTTTTTGGGTGTGTTTTATCATTTTTTATCATTTATCTTATATTAATAATTTTGTTGTGCCAAAAAAAATCAAACGTTCAATTCACTAGGGATTAATCTATGATATTAACAATTTGTAGTAAACTTTTAGTAAATATATAATGTTAATCTAATTAATCAAGAAAATCACATGTTATACTTTTAGTGGTTTAAAAATTACTAAATAACGAGCTAATAACTTTACGATAAAGTATTTTTGATTTCAGGTTATATTATAGATGATTGAAAACTTATTGAAGTTCATAATTTACTGTCAAACAATATTCATTATTCTAATGTTAGTATTTACACACAATTAATTTTGATTCGTATCTTCTTAAGTGTTCTTCACAGAATATTTTATTAAAAAAATTGAATGGTCATGTGAATGCTTGGTAAATTTAATTTATTCTTTAAAATGTGTTATCATCTCTAATTTAATATTGCGTTACTCAACTAAATATATCCCATAAAAGCAATGTTTTAACTACCAGAATAATTTAATAAATTATTGGAATAAGAGTTTTAACATTTAGGTTGCAAGGTAAGAGGAGGAGGACTTCCTAATAATCTTTTGTCCGAAAGTATGTATTTTTCCTTCAGCTTCTCAATATACAACTAACAATAATTTAATTTATTTGTGTAGTTAGTAGTTTAAAGTTTAAACAATCTATGCAATTTATTTAATTTAATTTTTTATTTTTATTAGTCTTGGACTTTTTTAATTAGATAAAACTTAAATAACCTTCATTGGTAATATACAATTAGCTATACATCACATAGATTATTTGTTACAATTGAACAAAATTTATGAATTAAACCAAATGCATTTTATTTATTCGCAAGTTAATTCCTCATAAAAAGAGGGATAATATTTGTATTTGTTGTTAACTTGATAGTTTTTTAAAATTTTATTCCATTTTCTTAAATCCGCGCAAAGCACGGGTAAATTTACTAGTTTGGTAACAATTGGAGTCTGATGACAACAAATCAAAATGGTACGAGACGCATTTGCTTCAAGTTGATCTCCTGTTCCTTTAAATGTTTAGCCAATGAGTGCAGTGTATGTTTTATCTTTTGCTTTTCAAAGTACTCTGAAGCATAATAGAGAAATAAAAAATGGAAAATAATAAAGGCCGAGGAACAGAAATATTTCAAAGGCAAACAGCCAATAACGTGCAAATTAAGTATATATATCTTGAATAAACTAATACGATATTTTTGTTCACTAAAGTATGAAGCAAAATGTGCTTCACCTAGTATGACAAATCCAAAACCTTCATAAAATAATTAGTTGACGTCTTATCATAATTAGCTGGATCAAGAAAGAATCTTTTGGATCGTGATTCACAACTAAGAATTCAGAAGTCCATCATAGATGCCTCATTCTCTTTCGGAAAATATAATATTTATCTGCACCAAGTCAATCAAGTTAGCTATAAGACTCATATATTAAAGTGAGAAGACCAGAATCTAAAGCTTTATGTATTAAACTATGGGTCTTAGTATTAAATTCATTAATTTTTTTAAGTTATGGGCTACTATTTGTTGCAATTTGAGTAAATTTTTACGCATAAATTTATACTTCACATTGAAAGTATATAGTTTAAATGAACCCGTAACCAATAGTCTATACCTGCCCTTGGTGAGAATATATATCAATTAATTATGATTAAGTGATAAAAGTTCATTTAACCAGGTTTTCTTGTTTGACTTTTCTCCTCCATTCTCATTATTTTGAAGCTTCGTGGTGCATTATCTAATTCTACTCTACTTGCACTACAAGCTACTTAAATTTTCGAATATATAAGAGAAGTACAACACCTCTGACAAAAGGCTTTAGAATAAAAAGAAAGAGAAGGGCGACTAGTTTATAATCTTAAGTAAAGAAAGGAATTGAAAAAGAAAGTTAGCTGGTTCTACAATTTGTGAGCTAAGGAGGAGGAATAGTAAAAAGAGAACTTCATTTATAGCTCATCGGACAAAACAAATATCATCCGGTAGCCCAAAATTTTAATATGCATTTTATAGCCCAAAAGTAATTCTCGTGGCTAGCCCAAACCGCTCTCTGCTTCTTTCTTCAGCAATTTTCGTATTTTCCGTTCTTGACAATCGTTTTTCTTGAACCTTATATAGCTTATCGGCCGCCAGCAAAAACAAAAGGAATAACTTAAACGTTGTATACAAACCTTTCAACTCAAACACACATTTATACTATCAATTTTTGCTCCTCTGGTGAATTAAAATTCTTTCCCTTTTCTGAATTATCTAATTTTAGTTTAAATATTTTGACTGGCCATTTATGTATTTCTAAGGATATTTTAATGTAATTCTGATTCTATATGATAAGAACTTGTGTTTCTCTTTCTCGAATATTTGTGAGCTAACGAGTTGTACCAATACTGCCACGAGCTTCTAATGAGTCAAAGGAGATATTGGCTTTTAATGAAGCTGAAGCTTTTAGTTTTAATGTTGGCAATGAACAACAACCATATGAGAATAGTATCAAATTAGGAGTATATACTTGAGCATCAACCAGATTAGGATAACAAAATACTATTAGCTGTTTGAGCCTGTAGCTTGAGATCTTCATTGTCGTCAATGTATTGCAACATGATAAGTAAAAAAATTCAAGATTTTGTTCTGAAAAAGAGTTTCTCTAACCATTTATCGGTCACGACTACACCATTGAGGAATAAACTCTTGAGAGCTTTGCAAGAAATTATATTTCCTCTATTTTTGTCTCTTCTGCATATCTTTTTAGACACTACTCCCTCCGTTCCAATTTATGTGAACCTGTTTGACTGGGCACGGAGTATAAGAAAAAAATAAAAACTTTTAGAATTTGTGGTCCTAAACAAATTCAAATGGGCCCCAGAGTATTTGTGTGGTTATAAAAGCTTCTCATTAAGGGTGGAGTTATAAGTTTAAGCAAAATTGTTACCAAATTTAGAAAGGGTTCATTCTTTTTGGAATAGACCAAAAAGGAAATAGGTTCACATAAACTGGAACGGAGGGAGTATACAAAATAAACTATCACTATACAAAATATATACTAAATAGACAGTTACTATATAAAAAAATATACAAAACAGACTGTCACTATACAAAAAGTATACAAAATACACTAAAAAATACAAGATACACTTATATACAAAATTTATTGTCACTATACAACATATATACTAAATAGACAGTTATTATACAAAAAATATACAAAATAGTCTGTCACTATACAAGTTAGATTGTCACTATACAAAAAATATACAAAATAGATGTAACTATGCAAAAAATATACAAAATAGATGTAACTATACAAAATATATACAAAAAAGACTGTCACTATACAAAAATACATGATACACTCCAAATACACAGTGTGCACACATTACACATACAAAATTGTATATAATTTGTATACACTATGTTTACATATTAGAAAATACATATTATATATAATTTTGATACATTGTTCAAACAGTTGTCACGACCCAAAATCCACTAAGGGTCGTGGTGGCGTCGGACACCTCTGTCAGGCAAGTCAACTAGAATACTTAATTAAATTCTCGTTATAATAATTTTGAAAACATTTCTTTTATACAATTTAAACAAGATTCGGTATATTCCTCCGAATAAATAATGAATTATTTAAACAACTTTTAAGATTTCCGAATAAATTCAAATACATCCCCAGAACCCGGTGTCACAAGTGTATGAGCAACTATCGATAAGGAAAATAAAATATAACCTCTATCCGAAGTAAAGTGGACAGGGAATAAATAATAAAAATGCTGAAGAGAACTATACTAGCTGCGGGTCGTCTCGAACAATGCAGCTCGCCTAGTCCCAGAGTCATCCATCCTGCTATGCCCAGTAGGCTGCTAGAGGTGTAAATACCTGTGCAACAAAAATGCACAAAAGTGTAGTATGAGTACGTAATCGATGTATACTCAGTGAGTATCCCGCCTAATCCCGAAGGAGTAGAGACAAGATGGCCAACTCCGACACTCACTAGAGGTCAATTAACAATATTTTAGAAATACGAGGAAAATCATGGATTTATAAAGTAGTTCAAATTCGAGAAACCCAAAAATAGGTAAACACCTTCAACAATTAAGCAAGGGCTTCCAAGGTTTATTCTTTATTATCTTGTCAATTTATATCAAGCCACGAATAGCCAAGTCCACATTTACAATTCTCAAGCGACAAATAACATGTGCAAATCACATCGAGACGACAACCCGATCCAACAGGAATGTAAACTGTGCACTTGCCAAGGGTCGACGGCGCACCTATAGATGCATCTATTAATCTGCCGAGGCGTTCGGCCCGTTCTAAAATAAACACACACAGACAGACAGTCAGTCAAGAAGTCAACATGGAGCAATTATTCAAGAAAGACCAATTCCCTTTAATAATTCGAGAAAACGAAACTTAAGTCTTTTTAGAAATTCATTTATGAATTTAATGTGATTTAAGCAATTCAAGCCATCAATGGGTTCACAATTAATCCAAATATAACATGCTTTTGGGTCTTAGACTACCCGGACAATAGCATAATAGTAGCTACGCACAGACTCTCATCACCTCGTGCGTACGTAGCCCCCACATATAGGAGCACATAATCAATTATTTCACCTATAGGGTAAATTTCCCCTCACAAGATTAGAAAGGAGACTCACCTCGCTCCGAAGACTCATAACCAGCACTCTACATTCTTCCGAATGCTTGAATCGACGCACAATGCAACAAAATTAGCCAATTAACAACAAACTAATGAGAACATGCTCAAATACTTGTTAACAGTTCATATTATGCAAATTCCCAACTCCGCTTAGTGAAATGACCAAAATGCCCTCGGGCCCACGTGCCCGGATTTTGAAATTTCTCGAAGACAATGGTTACCCATGACCTTAGGAACTCAAATACATAATTTTCTCTAAATTCCATACCCAAAATCGTAGTCAAAATCCAAGAACACAAATTTGCTATCTCTTCCTCTAACCCTCAATTTTCTACCCATTTTCATGCTAAAATCCATGCATAATTGATGTACTTAACTCAAAATAGGTGGGATTAGCTTACCTTATCGTTGATGAATGAACTCCTCTCTTGAATCCTCCAAGAATCGCCCAAGCCATGAAAAATGTGAGACAAATTGCCAAAATCTAATTTTTAAAATAACTCTCTGCCTCCAGCCTTTTTCGCACCTGCGACCCTGGTTCCGCTTCTGCGATTCCGCTTCTGCGGAATATGCGCAGCTTCTGCGGCTCCAAAGCTCCAGCCCAATTTCGCTTCTACGACCAGACTACCGCAGATGCGGTTCCGCTTCTGCGGAACCTTGACTGCATCTGGGGTCCTCCCCAAAATCCTCTCTCCTGCTTCTGCGTCTCTTTCTCCGCTTCTGCGGGACCCCTTCTGCCGTTCCATTTCTGCAGAAGCGGAAATACCAGCAACCAACAAACTCAGCCTTCTTAAAAATCCATTTCTCGATCTGTCAATCACCCGGAATCCACCTGAGGCCCCCGGGACCTCAACCAAACCTACCAACCAATCCCAAAACACATTAAGGACTTGCTCGAGGCCTCAAATCATATCAAACAATGCTAAAACCATGAATTACACCCCGATTCAAGCTTTATGAACTTTGAACTTTCCAACTTCTGCTTCCGATGTTTAAACCTATCAGATCATATCCGATTGACCTCAAATTTTGCACACAAGTCATATTTGACATTACGGACCTACTCCAATTTTCGGAATCGGATTCCGACCCCAATATAAAAAAGTCCACTTCCGGTCAAACTTCTCAAAAACCTTCAAATTTCTATCTTTAGCCAAATGGCTTCAAAATGACCTACGGAACTCCAAATTCACTTCCGATCGTGCTCCCAACTCCAGAATCACCATACGGAGCTACTCCCAGTCTCGGAATCCCAAACGGAAATCGATAACGGTGAAATGCACTTCAAGCCAAACTTAAGAAATTTCTTCCAAAATGCTAACTTCCACAATAGGCGCCAAAATGCTCCCGGGTTATCCAAAACCCGAACCGGGCATACACCCAAGTCCGAAATTATCATACGAACCTGCTGAAACCTTCGGATCCCGATGCCGAGGTCGTTTACTCAATATTCCAATCCTACTTCATGCTTTCAACTTTAAGCTTCTGAAATAAGAATTCTCTTCCCAAATCAACTCTGGACTTCCCGAAATTCAATTCCAACCACGCGTACAAGTCATAACACCTGAAATGAAGCTGCTCATGGCCTCAGACTACTGAACGATGCGCTAGGGCTCAAAACGACCGGTCGGGTCATTACATTCTCTCCCACTTAAACATACGTTCGTCCTTGAACGTGCTGAGAACTATACTGAAGTAGCCTGAAATCACTGCTTAGCACCTAGTGCACCTTCTCGTGCTACCACAACTTAGCTGATCACCTTAGCTCGATAAATTCTGAAGATTATTCCCTTTTATTCAAGCAAATAAGCCTTAGAGCCCAATTCCAACATCCGGAATTCTATGTCAGGCCTGTGTTCAACATAAGATCGCCAAATCATTCACCACACGCTATACCCAACATGACTGCATAACCTTGCTGAATTCTTGCTTTGCAACAATTAATCCACAGGGCCACGATAACATTTTCTGATCAACTTAGCCAAAATTCAACGAACTAGATGTTCCCATTGCACCTCATGCCACACGCAAGTCTTACTCTAACTCTTACAATACCGCCACGACGGATGAGATATGCCGAAATTCATAATCAATTGCCGAGTCAACTAATCATTGGGTCTATACTTCTGACAAGAAACATTACCATATTCTGAACCATATAATGATCTTTGCTCCTTAATATAATTCATATAATCAGATTGCACTGATCCTAAATCCCATAATCTTGTCTCACCCAGTACGAATTGCTCAGGCAATAAGCCACTCCAAATGCGATCAAAAGTCTCATATGATGCCACAATGTGTCAATAGGCCACCAATCTGAACACAACACAAACAGAAAATCAAAGTCTGGAAGGAATTACCTAACCCCTGCGCTAATACGGACTTTTCTCAGAAGATAAGAAGCGAAACACACAATAATGGAATATAGAAAACCAGACTCGTCATCACACAGTTGCAGCGTGCAAACCGATCCAAATAACATAACCATGGAGGCGTTCCACCCGATCCTCACAGTATAATCATGGCGGCATGCCACCCGATCCAAGTAACATACCCATGGCGGCGTGCCACCCGATCCACACGCAGAACTCACATAAAGAGATATATATCGGGCCAAGCTGCCCATTACAACATGATATCGATTTTGGTCACAAGCATGCTAAGTGCGTAATACCATCCCTGAGGGAACATACAGCGTCATAAGCTACAAAACTCAAGCACGACTGAGGTGCGATATACGAATCGGAATCCCAAGAGCCATCTTGCTCACAATACATCATTTCCACACTGATCCTCAACACATACACAATTTCTCAGGCCGTCTCACAACTCACATGGTGCAATGCATCACTACATGAAATATATGACAATGAGATAACACCCTGACTACTCCATAAGGAGCGTGTTACTGAAATGAACACAATTGGCCTGATATAAAGCCCTGTTCACATGTAAATCAATCCAATGATCTCAAGCCAATTTCTGATTGCACCAACTTGGCTAATGACCTTTCAAAGGTCCATGGTAACTCACCTTTCCTCATAACACATAAGAACAACCATCATAACCGGAGCAACCTCCTCAGTTCATAACCCAATAAACAAAGTGCCCTCCAGGCCTAAATTCTCAAATTAATGATATTACCACAATCCTCATACTTGGTTTAAATATTTAGTTAATCAAGTGACTACATGTCACGCTTATACAAGCTTCCCGTGGGGCACGCTCCCAAAAAAAAATCTTCCGAAATAAATAACGAGTCCGCTCATCCAAACCATCGGCCGCACTAACGTTGAAAAGCGATCAGAATCCTTAACCATAATACAAGCCCCCTTTACAAAACACCGATCTCAGGTGACGCTGAAGACAGTCCCAACTTACTCTAAACACCGAAACTCCTTTCCAGCCCATCCGAGCTTGTCACACCTCCTTTTTTACACACCTACCCCAAAGGGTAAATGTATAAGGAAGTTTTTCTATTTAAAGTGACATTATTCGAAATGAGATTATTTATTTATTTTTAGAGTCGCCACTTGGGATAGGATTGGCTTTTGGTGTTCCAAGTCACCGGTTTAACTTGAATCCCAAATCGAGGAAAATTTTGACTTCCCAGTTGGAATCTGAAAACCAGAAATTCTGAATAAGGAATTTTGTTGATCCGAGGGAAGGTGTTAGGCACCCCCAGATCCCGTGGTTCTAGCACGGTCGCTTAAATTATTATAAATGGCTAAAATCTAATTTTTATACATGCTCCAACCTATAGCGCAATCTTAATATTTATTTACCTCTTTTAATTATTTTTTACGAAAGTGCACGTCGTTTAAAAATGTATTTTCGGATCACGTCACATGAAATGCACCCGGATCCTCGACACATTCTTATTCAACATTTTTGGATTTGAATTTGGGTTGCATGAAATGCACACCCGTATTTAAGAAGGTAAAATTATTAAAGCGTGCCTAAAGCAACTAACGGGTTATTATCTTTGCGGAGGGCCGTAAAATTCGCTAAACGACACGCTCCGAATTCTAATTATTTTAATTAAGTATTTAATGAGGCCCCCGCAAGTTATGGGGTTTGTTTGGCGAGGCTCATCTCATTTTTATTTAAAGGCCAATCTAAAGCGAACTAAGATTTTCTATTTATTATTTGTCTCTAAGAGGGCCCAATTAGTTTGCATTTATAAATTCGGGCCTCAAGTTCAAGTTCGAATTCAAACAAAAGGGAGGACTCTCTTAGTTTGAACCCGCTACCTAAATCGAAAACCTAAATTTATATTGCAAATTAATTCCCCGTGTTCCGAATATAATTTTGGGTTTTTGACTTATAACAATTTTTTTTGGCCTTAAAGGTTTGGCCCAGTCCTGATGTGTGAAGCTGTCCAGGCATGGACCTGGTGCCATGCAAATTGAGCCTGTTGTTGCACAACTGGCCGGAGCCTTACAAAAATAAGCTGAAGGGATTTTGGGCCAGTAGGCCAATTAATTTCACATAGACTGATGAGGCTACTTGGGCTTCCAAGGAGCCCAAATTTACCGTTAATCCAGGCTCAAAGCCTATTCCCAAAGCTGTGTAGTTGCAAACTATATTGACTCTGGTTATTTACTTCTTCTCAATTTAAAACTGGTTTACCAAGTTTATCAATCTAAAAACATAATTGCAAGGATTGGATCAACTCTGAAGTTATCCAAATAACATAATATCTATTTATCCGTTTCTGAACTGACCTATTACACAAATGAATCGACTGAATTATATCGACTAACGGCTGGAATGAAAATGGATATATACACACTGTTTGTTGTTTTATAAGTGAACATTAGAAACCAATTCCTTATGCTACTTGCTTAATTAATATTGAAAGCTCAATAATTACCAGATACAACTATACTAAGTCACTGAATACTCAACAATCCTATATGATTTAGCAGCCACATAATAATCCCAATTCATGTCAACAGTCTTATTTAAACAGTCCATTCAATTACAAATAGGTATAGTTTAAATAAATTTTAGTAGCATTAAGACTAACAGCAACCACGAAGGCAAATTCAAATAGAAAACTTGTATTCCTTCATCAGAGGACTTCAATCATGCATACATAGCGATGTCTGTTTCCAGAACTTCTAAGTTGAAGAAATGTACCTGAGTATCGAATCAACAAAGAGAAATAATAGTCAGCAGCAGTTGGCAACTAACAACAAATTCAGACAGCCATTCACAGCAACCGGAATCAATTTGGACTTAATTGGAACCCAGGAAACGATACTAAACCAAATCAGAATCAACTTCAACTACTATAATACCCAAACAGCTTGAATACACTCAAAATCACTTGAATTTGACTCAGGAAGTTTCTGATGCTTCAGCAACTAAACAAAACCAAGCTAAATGCAGAATTAACCTAAGAGATGCAATGTAACTTATATTTTGGGGATTTTGAAAGTTTTCTGTTATTTTTTGGTTTTTTTGGAGAGTTTTATATCTAAAATAAAAGGCTTCTCTAGCTAGATGATTTCAAATCTGAACCTCTTTAGTGTTTAGGTTCAAATTTGAATTTTTGACTTGAAGAAAGGGGATTTCTTAGGGGAAGTTAAAGTTGGAAGGGATTTAGGAATTTTCAGACCTCTCAAAAACTTGTTAAACAAGGCACTAGGCCTGCCTTTTATAGGCAAGGAAAGGGGCAGAATGTTCTGGAAATTTTTACTCATTTATCCCTTTTTTTATTTTCAGAAATTGTACCTTAATCCCTAATTTTATGGCTTGTTGCCCAAGTTACTGCTTTTAAAATGCAGAAACTTACACTAAGGCCCCCTCTAGAAGGCCCTAGGGGTGTTCTTCTACCTATGGAATACCTATACTACCCTTAGTTTGGTTCTAAAATTACTGGTCCTTAACATACCAGCCCTCTTTAGATGCCTAAACTACCCTTGCTTGCCCCTGAAATTGCTAACCCAACCAAACCCCTTTACTTTAGTTGAAATCTAACTATGGTTAAGTAAAGAGTGATTTATTCATCTATATCCAATCAACCTAACTTAAAAAATTGAACTAATCAATACTAATTAACCCAAAATGCCCTAGTTAACACTAACATTGAATTAACAACTAACAAACAAATAAAAATTGAAACTAAAACAAAATCATGAACTGAAATCAAACTGAATCCAATTTAATTTCAAGAAAACAAAAACAGATAGAAAAATCGAATTTAACTAACTAAATCAATTAAACATAACAGAAACAGTCTATTAAAACATGAATCGAATATAACTAACTAAATAGAACTAGGCAGTGAAATGAATTAAAATATAATGGAAATAAAACCTAAAATCATAACGGGAATAAAATCAATAGAAACAAATACAAAACCTAGCAATAGAAGCAGACATGGAAGAACAAGAACAAAAGAAAGATAAAAGATGAAATACCTCTGCTTTGGCTCAGACTCGGATTTAATTAGGCTTGTTGGAGCTATGTGGACCAAAACCATCTTTAATCATGTGTTTTCAATGAAAAAACACACGATTAAAGGCAGTTGTAGTGCCAAATCAAAGAAATCCCGACTTTGAAAAGTTAGGGTTCTTGGCCGGACTTTGATTTGAAATTCGAGGATTTGGGTGAGGGTTCGAAGGAAACATGCCATGGATTTGTAAATAGGGAGATGAGGAGGTTGTTAGGTATCAATTTGGGCGAGTTTGGATGAACTAGGGTTTTTGCCGGAATTTCGATCTAAGATTTGAGAAAATCGGCTAGGATTTGAGGGATGGGATTTGGGGATTTGGAAAGAGGAGGGGACAGGGATTCAATGGTGTAATTTTGGGGGAATTTGGAGCATCGTTGCTGCCAACGGCGGATAGCGGAGGAGTGGCAGAAGTGTGGTGGGTGATGGTGGCGTTACGCCGGCGTTACAGGGAGGGGGAAGGTACAAGGAAGAAAGGGGATGTTTTTTAGGGTTTGAATTACATTTGGAAAGTTTTATTTTAAATCAATCTAAATCGTGGGCCGTTGGATGAGGGAAAATTGATGGTCAGGATTGCATGACGCCAAACGGCGTCGTTTGGTTATAGAAGGGCAGGCCGGGTTAGGGATTAGATTGGGCTGGGCATGGGGTGATTTTTTGTCCGGTTTTTGGAGCCTTGTGCATGGCCCAAAATCAAAAACCTTTTGATTCTTTTTATCTTTGTTTTCTTTTCTTTATTTCATTTTCATTTTGTATTTTTTATTTTTTTCTGATTTTATTAAATGCAAGATTAAAATAAAAGACCCATTTAACTCTGCAATTATACTAATTAATTTCCAAAATTAACTAATTCCTAATCTAAAGAAAATTAAAAGTAGAAATGCATGGACCATTTTGGTATTTTTTTATTTTTTGTAACATTAGAATGCACACTATTTTTGTATATTTTTTGGAATTATATCAATTAAAAACGCATACAAAAATGCAAACAAGACACAAAATCATGCAATTAATTCCTAAAAATTCAAATAATAAAGAAAGCAAAATCCTAATTCTAAGGAATTTTATAGGAGTAATTTAAGCGTGGCAAAAATCACGTGCTCACAGATGCCCCTCTTTGCTCAAAGATACGAAGTGAATTCGGGCAAAGATAAATGAGCACCATGAAGGATTTTTGCCTACTAGGACTCCATGAGAAGCATTTTGAAAACCGTCTGACCGAACTCTGCTTCAAAGGTTACCTACATATCCTTAGCTATAAAGGAATCAGGTCAGTGTAGTTCTGGAAAATTTGGTAGCTGGGACTACCAGGAGCTGTGAATTTCACTACTGTTGCTGCTGCTACTGCTTGCTGACCGCCTTATTACACCAAAGGGAAAATCAAAGCTAAGCTAGCTATGCCTATCAACTATGAGTTACAAGATTCCTATCTATAATTCTCTTGAAACTTGATCTTGAGTCTTAGCTGATTTTGCTGTGGACTTCGATCTGAGTCTTGATGCTCCCAAGTTGTAGGTGTTTACTTCGTCATGCAGCATTAGGTCAAAATAGGATCAGCGGAGCTTGTGACTTCAATCAGGTTTTGAACAATCCGCACCCTTACTTGCTTCACATTTAAGTTTATTTCTTTTGTTCTTTCTTATTTTCTTGATTCTGGATTGAGATTTATTCCATTGCTCATCTCACACCTTATGTCTTGAGGTCGGCCTGCTTAAGATACCAAAACAAACAAGCGAACGAAATTTTCTGCCCTAGTTTTCACTAGGAAAATTTCGTGAGTTAGTTGTGACACATATCTAAGCAATCAAATCGGGATTGTGTAGGGAGATCCTCGATTCTTTGGCCAGGATTTGGGAAGAAAAAGCTCCTCGGTTTTTGGCCGGAAGATCCTCGATTTTTGGCCGGGATTTGGAAAGAAAAAGCTCATTGGTTTTTTTCCAGGGAGATCCTCGATTTTTGGCCAGGATTTGGAAAGAAAAAGCTCCTTGGGTTTTGCCAGGGAGATCCTCGGTGTTTTGGCCGGGATTTGGAAAGAAAAAGCTCCTCGGTTTTTTGGCCGGGAGATCCTCGATTTTTTGGCCGGGATTTGGAAAGGAAAAAGCTCCTCGGTTTTTTGGCCGGGAGATCCTCGGTTTTTTGGCTGGGATTTGGAAAGAAAAAAGCTCATCGATTTTTTGGCCGGGATTTGGAAAGAAAAAGCTCCTCGATTTTTTGGCCGGGAGATCCTCAATTTTTTGGCCGGGATTTGGAAAGAAAAATCTCATTGGTTTTTTAGACGGGAGTTCCTCGATTTTTTGGCCGGGATTTGGAAAGAAAAAGCTCTTCGGTTTTTTGGCCGGGAGATCCTCGATTTTTTGGCCGAGATTTGGAAAGAAAAAGCTCCTCGGTTTTTTGGCTGGGAGATCCTCGGTTTTTTGGCCGGGATTTGGAAAGAAAAAGCTCCTCGGTTTTTGCCAGGGGAGATCCTCGGTTTTTTGGTCGGGATTTGGAAAGAAAAATCTCCTTTGCTACTATGATTTGTTTTTCTTTTGGGGTTTTCATTTTCATTTCTTTTCTTTTTTTTCTTTTGTTCTTCCTTTTTATGTTTTCCTTTTTATTTAGCAGAACGCACGAAAGAAATTGGGGAACGCTTTCCTTTTTGGTTGTTTTGCTACTGCAAAGCTGTTTCAACGCTTGCGCATTTCATTTCTTTTGGGCTGCACTTGCTTCTTGCATGGTTGCTTTGAATGGAACCTATTTTCAACAACGAACAATTTATTAGTTTTGAAACGGTGGTTGGTTTTTTGGCCTTGATCACCCCAATTGCTTGATCCCGGCCCCTTTTTCGTTGAGAACTTTGCTGATTATTGGCCTTGAGGGTGAATCTCTTTTCAAACCAACCGGGTTCAACTCTCAGGATTTCATTATGACTCGCCCGTGTGGGCTCTGGCCTTTTCACTTTGTTCTGCCCTTGCCTTTGATTTTCTTTCTTTTCCAATGTCTTTGCTTCGAAAGCATCAACCACCATGGTCAATCGGGATTGGACTGACGCACTCGCTGAAGCTGGGCATTTCCTTTGACTCTGACCAGGCGGAGCCCTATGAAGCCAGTCCTGCCACCTTTTCTTTGTAATAATTCTAGAATCAGAGTTAAATCGAAAGGGATTCAAAGAAAAAGTATGCAAAAGGCAAGCATATGAGTTTAAAGAGAAACGTCCCTTTTGGGGAACAAGAAGGACTTATCTGGGGGTGCATGCTGGCTTCAAATGAACATGACATGCTTCTTGGACTGGACGCCCAACCCACACAAAATTTAGCTTCTCGTGCACCCATTGATTAACATTTCAAAACCAGGGAACCTTGCCAGGACTCTTGCAGTGGTGAAATGTCTTCTTTTCGGCCGACAGCGCCGTTTGCGGGTTTTCGCCAATCGACCTCCCTCATTTATCTTCTCACCGTCGCCCGGTAGTGCTCTTTGCGAGTTTTCTCTAAGCTGACTCTCTCATTTTCATTTTCTCTACTCACCATCGCCTTATGGTGCTCGAAGGTTTTCACCAATAAGGCTCTCTCATTTTATTTCTCTCAATTTGAATTGTATCAGATTCCAACAACGAAGTTTTTCACTTCCCTGCTTTTGCCAAATGATCGGAAGGACTTGGACAAGGTCTTTGGGTAAAAAGGATTTTGGATGAAACTACAACTTTGGAACCATTTCGGCGGATTCATAACCAAACCATCATATCATCTGCCCCAATTTCAATTTTTGGGAAAATTGGGTTTTTTGTTTTGGTGTGACTGAACCTCAGGGAGAGGCTGCATACGTATTCTTTCGGAATCAAGTCAAACGTAGTTCAGGAAGGTTTGTTTTTTTTTTCTTTTCTTTTCTTTCTCTTTTCTTTTCTTTTTCTTTTTTTTCTTTTTCTTTTTCTTTTCTTTCTCTTTTTTTTCGATGGTACTTCCGGGTTCCGAAGAGGGTGAACAAAAATACATAACCGGCTCAAAGGGTTTACGAAAGATTGATAGTATTTGGGTTAGCGGGAAGGAAAGTCTTCGTCATCTCAATTATACAAAAGCCATTAAACCAGGAGGCCTAGACATAATACCTTTTGACTGCATCTGCATTGGCTGCTATTTCAGGATCATTTCCTTCAACGTCTCCCAGATACAGTGCTCCTCTTTGCAATATCTTTCAGATTATGTATGGACTTTTCCAATTAGGAGCAAACTTCCCTTTTGCTTCCTGGTGATGAGGGAGAATGCGCCTGAGCACGAGCTATCCTACTTCAAAATTCCTGGGACGCACTTTCTTGTTGTATGCGCGGGCCATTCTTTATTGGTACAATTGCCCATGACAAACTGCGGCCATCCATTTTTCATCAATTAATAACAGCTGCTCCAGCCGAGTCTTAACCCACTCGCTGTCCTCAATCTTTGCTTCAATAATTATGCGAAGCGAAGGGATTTCTACTTCTGCTGGTATGATTGCTTTAGTTCCGTAAACCAACAAGTACGGGGTCGCTCCGATTGATCTACGCACTGTGGTACGATACCCGAGTAATGCAAAAGGCAGCTTTTCATGCCATTGCCTAGAGCTTTGAATCATATTTCTCAAAATCTTCTTGATGTTCTTATTCGCTGCTTCAACGACTCCATTGGCTTTTGGCCGATAAGGAGTAAATTTTCTATGCGTTATTTTGAATTGTTCACATACCTCTTCCATCAGATGACTATTTTAGTTTGCAGCATTATCGGTAATGATAGTTGCAGGGATGCCAAAAAGGCAAATGAGATTGGAGTGCACAAAGTCTACCACAGCTTTCTTAGTGACTGCCTTGAGTGTGCGGCCTCAACACATTTTGTGAAGTAATCGATTGCAATTAGTATGAATATATGCCCATTTGAAGCTTTTGTCTCGATCGTCCCAATGACATCCATGCCCCAGGCAACAAATCGCCAAGGTGCTGACATCGGATGGAGCTCTATTGGAGGAGCATGAATCAAATCACCGTGCGCCTGGAATTGATGGCATTTTCGAACAAAACTGAAACAGTCTTTCTCTATGGTTATCCAGTAATATCCCGCTCGCAAGATTTTCTTTGCCAACACATAACCATTATTGTGAGGTCCGCACACCCCTGCGTTCACTTCATGCATAATTCTTCCGGCTTCCTCGGCATCAACACATCTTAGCAAGTTGAGATCCGGGGTCCTTTTATACAAAACATCACCGCTTAAGAAAAAACCATTCGCATGTCATCAAATGGTTCTCTTATAATCTCCAGTGACTTGCTTGGGGTATTCTTGGGTTTTCAGAAATCTCTTGATATCATGGTACCAAGGCTGAGTACTAGGTTCCGGCTCGACCACATTACAATAACCGTGCCTTTCTTTGATTTAAATTTCCAGGGGATCAATATGGGCATTGCCCGAATAGGGCAGCATTGATGTTAGAGTGGCGAGTGCATCAGCTAGTTCATTGTGACACCGAGGGATGTACCTGAACTCTATCGACTTGAAGCATTTAGTGAGATCCTCCACATATTGTCTATAGGTAATGAGTTTAATATCCCAAGTCTCCCACTCTCCCTGGGCCTGCCGGATAATTAAATCAGAATCCCCATGATCAATAAATCTTCAACATCTTGGTCAATTGCCATATTCATGCCCATGATGCAAGCTTCATACTCAGTTGTATTATTTGTGCAGAAGAATCGGAGTCTAGCCGTGGCTGGGTAGTGCTGACCACTGGGTGATATCAAGATTGCCCCAATGCCTACACCTCTTGCATTTACTGCTCAATCAAAGAATATTTTCCAAGCACGAGTGTCCTCAGAGATGGCTTCTACTAAATTTACCTCCTCATCTGGGAAGTATGTGCTCAATTGTTGGTATTCCTCGTCAACTGGGTTTCAGCCAAATGATCTGCCAACGTTTGGGCTTTCATTGCTGTGCGAGTGACATAGACTATGTCGAATTTAGTGAGCAAGATTTGCCATTTTGCCAGTCTACCAGTGGGCATTGGTTTCTGGAATATATACTTCAGAGGATCCAACCTGGTTATGAGGTAGGTAGTGTGTGCTTGGAGGTAATGTCTCAACTTTTGAGCGACCCACGTCAAGGCACATCATGTTCTCTCCAACAAAGTGTATTTAGCTTCATAGCCAGTGAACTTCTTTCTCAGATAATAAATTGCCTGCTCTTTCTTGCAATTATATCATATTGTCTGAGAACATAACCGAACGAGTTTTCCAACACTGTCAGATACAAGAAGAGAGGTCGCCCAGGCTCCGGTGTGACCAACACTGGAGGGTTTGACAGATATTCCTTGATTTTGTCGAAAGCCTCTTGACATTCGGATGTCCATTTGATTGCTGCATCTTTCTTCAACAGTTTGAATATGGGCTCATATGTGGTAGTCAGTTGAGGGATGAACCGACTGATATAGTTTAGCCTGCCCAATATGCTCATCACATCCTTCTTAGTTCTTGGAGGAGGTAGATCTCGAATAGCCTTTATCTTTGTTGGATCCAACTCGATGCCTCTCCTGCTGACTATGAAACCCAGGAGCTTGCCTGATGGGACTCCGAAGTTACATTTAGCCGGATTCAACTTCAAATCATACTTGCGCAGCCGTTCAAAGAACTTTCTTAAATCTCGAACGTGGTCACTCTGAGTTTGGGACTTAATGATTACATCATCCACATACACCTCTATCTCCTGGTGTATCATATCATGGAAAATGACGATCATGGCTCTCATGTAGGTTGCCCCAGCATTCTTCAGCCCAAATGGCATAACCCGATAACAGTAGGTATCCCAGGGTGTAGTGAAAGTTATTTTTTCGGCATCTTCTTCATCCATCAACACCTGGTGATATCCTGCGTAACAATCCACAAAGGACTGTATTTTATATTTGGCACAGTTATCAACAATGATGTGGATGTTAGGCAAAGGGAAATTATCTTTGGGACTTGCCCTATTCAAATCTCGGTAATCCACACACACCCGGGTTTTCCCATCTTTCTTTGGAACGCGAACTACGTTGGCTAACCATGTGGTATATCGGACCACTCGGATTACCCCTGTTTTCAGCTGTTTTGTGATTTCTTCTTTGATTTTATCACTGATATCAGTTTTAAACTTTCTTTGCTTTTGCCGAACTGGAGGACAATCAGGGTAAATTGGAAATTTGTGCACCACTAGATCCACACTCAGTCCTGGCATGTCATCATACGACCAAGCAAACACATCTTTAAACTAAAACAGGAGTTAGATTATGACATCTCGAGTTTTCTCATCTGTGTGAATGCTTATTTTGGTTTCCCTTATTTCTTCGGTTGTTCCCAAATTAACCGGTTCAGTGTCATTCAGATTTGGCTTAGGTTTGTTCTCAAATTGTTCCAATTCTCGGTTTATTTCCCTAAAAACCTCTTCTTCATCGTATTCCGGTTCTTGATTCATTATTTCACAATTAGATAGCGTGTTTGAGTCTGGGCATGAAGTCCGCAAGCATCTCATGTTATTTAAAGCCGCATTATTATAACTGAAAAGAGAAGATGAAAAGGGAAAATAACAAAAATCAGAAAAATAAAGAGAAAATGGACGATGAAATATTGATTTCATTTCTTGGAATCTGGGAAGATAACATGGTTTACATTCATGAATTTAAAAGACAAGAAACTAAAAGAAACATTCGAGTTACACCCTAAAACAACTCGAGATGCAAAAAAGGTGACAGGGTTAGTCTATCGGGACTCCCGCCTGATCGGGAATGATGTAGCCTTCCAGTTTTGGAGTTTAGCATTCGGTCCCATGTAGAGCACCTCAGCGGTGCTAGTCCCTTCCCCTGACTGGACCATGTTGGTTTCATAAAGCATTTGCCTCATAGTTCCACAGATATCTTCTATTTCCTCAGCCGTGAAGACCTCATCGTTTCCTTCTTCGCCATACTTAGGCTTGACAAAGGTCTCATACGGATGTTGCAATGGTTGCGGCAGAACCTATCCTTCCTTCTTTCTTTCTTTGGCCTATTTCTCATCATCTGGGGTAGGGTGGAAGCCTATTCCAAAATACTTTTCTGTTGTGGGTAGAGTTACCGGCTTGGATATTCCTTGCAAAGCTTTTCCCAAACTTTTTCCTGGTTTGAAACCGTGTCTAATCATATTTTTTGCCACCATGATTGAAGCATTAGACAGGAAAGGTTGGGGGCACGGATTTCCCTCCTCGTACTGGTCAGCTACCACAATTTCAAAGGCTTGATAAACAATATGCTCACTGCCTTCCCTTGCCTCCAGGCATGGGATAGATGGGTCACGATATATGGACTGCTCACCTTCCCCGTGGACCACGATCTCCTTATCTTCATACTCAAATTTCACCATCTGGTGGAGGGTAGAGGGCACGGCTCCTGTAGCATGGATCCAAGGGCTTCCCAAAAGAAAATTGTAAGATGTATCCATGTCTAACACCTGGAAAATCACCTCGAAATCCACCGGGCCTATGGTTAATATCAAATCTATTTCACTGATGGTATCCCTCTTAAAACCATCAAAAGCTCTCACACAATCATTGTTCGGACGAATCCTTCCCGTCCCTATTTCCATTCCTTGCAAAGTGGAGAGCGGGCAGATGTCAACCCTCGAGCCTCCATCCACCATGACCCGCTTAACATAGTAACCCTCACATTTGGCAGTCAGGTGCAAGTCTTTATTGTGAACAGCTCCCTCTGGAGGCAAATCATTTTTGCTGAAAGAAAGTTGATTGACGGCGAAAAATCTTTCCGCCATTCTTTCAAGTTGTTCAACTGTCATTTCAATTGGAACATATGCCTCATTTATGGTTTTCATAAGAATCTTCTGATGCTCTGAGGATTTCGTCACTAATGACAAAAGTGACACTTGCTCAGGATATTTCCTCAATTTGTCCACCGTTTCATAATCCGGCATCTTCATTTTTTGAAAGAAGGCTTCTGCTTCTTCAGCACTCACCAGCTTCTTAGATGGAAAGCACTTTCATGTGGCGCTGTTTACCTCTTGTACGTTTGAATACTTTTCAATAGGGACTGTTCCTGGAAGTTCACCCAAACTTTCCTTGCCTTTATATATAACCAATATGTGTTGGTAGTTCCATGGCACTGCAGAGGGGTCGGTCATTGGCTTCTGTGGTGCGCGTCCAATAACCACTGGCTCACGCAACCGAGGCGGTTTAATTGTCCCCCACACCACATAGGCCCTTTTCGGCACATACATCTGTGTCCCCTTTTCACTTCATACTTCCTTGGAGTGCTCACAACTAGTGGTTTCTCTTGGAGACCTCGCGGAACATAGAGAACATCATGTTTAGGAGGCACCGGCTTTGCTTTTGTCTTAGTTTTCCTCTTAGGTTCAATTTTGACAGTTTTATTCTTCTTCTCCCCTTTTTCCTGCTTCGGGGCTGCCCTGGGCTTCCTTTCGGCATTGGTAATACCAATTATGGCTTTCAGGGCCGGATCAAATTCTCGGTCTTCACATATCATACCAATTACCGGCCCGTTATTGTGAGCGGGCAAAGGGTTATTGGTAACATTCGGGGCTTCTTCATCCCTCAACACTATTTTCCCTTGTTCGATCAAATCTTCCACAACTTTTTTCAATGTCCAGTAGTTGTCAGTACTATGCCCTTCAGCTCCTGAATGATAGGCACAATGGACACCCTGTTGATAGGCTGAAGATTCTGGGTTCAGCCTGTTTTGGGGAATAGGCGGTAGTAGTTTCATCTGGACGAGCTTCGGGAACAAACTGGAGTAGGGTTCATCAATCGGGGTAAAATTTGGTCGTCTAGGTGGTTCCCGAGGGTGGAAGCTATTTTGTGGTGGTCGAGGATTATATTGGTTTTGGTAGGGAGGCTGGTTTCTTTGGAATGGGGGTGGATTTTGGTTAGTTTGTGGTTGCGGTCGGCCGAAAGGTTGAGCATTCATGACCGCATAAGGTGGAGGAACATAAGTCATATCTGTGTGAGGGTAATAGTGTTGAGGGGCCCTTTCTGAGAACACCGGTCTAGGAGCCCGGTACCTTCTTCCTTCTGATGCTGCCATCACTGTTTCTTCTTTCTTTTTGCCTTTAGCCATTCCTCCAGACCCGCCTTGGATGGCTTGAGAGGTTGCTCTTATGGCTGACTAGCTCAAGATTCTGTCCGTTTTTAGCCCATTTTCAAACATTTCTCCGATTTTTATCGCCTCTGCGAAAGGCTTACCCATGGCGGACATCATATTTTGAAAGTATTCTGCTTTTTGGGCCTGCAGGAAAACAGTGACCATCTCTACCTCGTCCATTGGAGGCTTCACCCTTGACGCATGTTCACGCCACTTAATTGCATATTTGCGGAAACTTTCGGAGGGCTTTTTCTTTAGTTTCGCCAAAGAATTCCTGTCTGGTGCAATGTCTATATTGTACTGAAATTGTCAAACAAAGTCTTGGGCGAGATCATCCCAAATATGCCAACGCGAGACATCCTTATCCATATACCACACTGAAGCGATACCAATCAAGCTTTCCCCGAAATATGCCATCAACAGTTCTTCTTTGCCAGCGGCCCCTGTAACTGATTGCAATACTTCTTCAAATGAGCAATGGGGTCGCCGTGTCCGTCATACTTTTCGAATTTTGGTGTTTTGAATCCTGACGGCAAATGTACATGCGGGAACATACATAAGTCTGTATAGGAGACGCTCTTCTGCCCGCTCAAAGCTTGCATATTTTTCAAGCTTTGCTCGAGGCTTCTCATTCTCTTTGCCATCTCATCCTGCTCTGGGGCCTTGGGGTCTTGTCCTACCCTGGCGTAAGCTCATATGGTGGCTGAGAGTAGGTGTATTGAGGATAATGAGGATGGTCAGTCTGAAAGATGGGATTCTGGAATGTGAAGACCGAGGGGTCAAGAGCATGCTTTGGTAGCGATGATTGTGTTGTTGTAGAGGATGGTGGGGCTGTGAAGATGTTGGGAGCAATCCCAGATGGGAACACTTGGGGGTGAGCCTCAGAGGGTGTTCCGAAGAAGTTAGCAGTCATAGTAGGTTGCCCCGGAGAAGTATTTGGGCGGCTGATGGTTACCACCCTCCAGATCTAGGGAATAACTCTGAGAATTCGGGGATAGTGCTTGGGGGTTCCTTTCCGTTGTTCCAAGCATCCCACATTTCCATCAATCACAGGTGCAGGATTCGATTTTCTTTAGCTGTAAGGGATTCAGAGGCCGGGACCCCCGAGATGAGGTTGTCTTCGGGTATGGGATTACAGGCAGAGTCATTTCAGATGACATCTCTGTATTTCATTTGGATCTGGTGAAGTATCGATGCGAGGCTAGCTTACCACAAACCAACCACTATTTCTAAAACACTCAGCTGGAATTACAGCAACAACGATTAATATGAAACAAATAATAGATAGGTAACCGCACATTGGAGTGTGATGAACCTATACAATTAAATGAATATCTACATGTTTGCTTCGATTGCATACGTCATCCCGGCTTTTCCTCTTATTACCTTTCTCTTTTCTTTCTCTTTTGTTTTGTTTTCTCTAATCTTCTTTTCCTTCTTTTCCATTTTCTGCTTTTTATTTTCTTTAGCCATGGTTTTTCTCTCAATGCCTTATTTTCTTCTTTTGCATTTCTTTTTTCTCTCTTGTTTTTCTTTCATTTATTTCCCTCGCGTTTCTCTTTGTATCTTTTTCTTAGGATTACGGTCGAATCTTATGTAGATTGCCTACGTATCATGGCCCCGCATGAATCAGACCATGCTTAGTTCTTGCAAATAAATGTAAAAAGATTTTCAATTTTTCATTAATAACAACGGTGATTCCAAAAGCTAATAGCACTATTTTTGTTTTTCTTTTCTTGAAAAACGGAAATTATAAAAACAGACTCAAAAGCAAAAATACAGACTCAATTAACTAAGAATACATCAAAGCTTCAAATCCTGGGGCCCACGGAGCATCGTTCTGCATCGCCGCGGGCCTGCGTGCAAGACCCCTTTGCAACTGATCTAAATCATTCATGACCTGGCGAACAAATATTATCACTGAGGCAAAGGACGTGGTACGACCCATTCGCTCACCGGCCTGACACTTCATGACAATATAGTGGTCAATACTTCTGATCCTTTCCCTGATTCAGCCCTTTTCTTGGAGGAGTCGACTTATTTGTTGGGTACGAGCCTCTAGCACCTGAGAGTCCTGGAAGTGCACGTCTTGTAGCAATTTTATTTCCTTTTCTATCTCGGCAATTAACCCATAGCACTGGTCCCTCTCGGCTTGGAATTCTTTATCCCGCTGGGCTATCTTTTCTTCCATAGTATTCATTTTTCTCTTCATTTTGGCAATGGTCCCCTCGTAGTTTCTCCTCATTTGTTGCACAAATTGGGCTTTTTCTTCAGTCTTCTTGGCCCACTGTGCCTGGAGTCTTGCCATGTTCCCCTCGGATTTTTCTAATTCTTCTTGGCAGTCCAAGACTAGTCTCTTTAACCCTCTGATCAACCTTTCATCAGATAGACTTCTTTCTTGGTTCCTGGCATCTATTTTCATTTTTTAATTTGGGCTTTGAGTGCTTCGTTCTCCTGAGCTAACTTCTTTTTATCTCCTTCATCGGCTGCAGCCTGTATACTCTTGTCGAATTGGAGGTCCCGGACCTGTTGCTCCAACTGTCCTATTCTAGCTCGGTACTCCCTTTCCTTGGCTTGCCAATCCCATTACACCTGGACCCTATCGGTGAATTGCTGCATGTGTGGCCTTTTAGCGGGCTCTCTGGGATTTGAAACCTTTTGCCAAACCATGTCAGATATTTGGGATCTACCTCGCCTCTAGCTTGGTCCTGTACTATGGTTTTAGACTCGAGGAATTGGCACTCATTCCATATCTTTCGGATTCTGCCTTCAGGAAATGCAGCCTTCTGGCCTAACTCACTGACTTGCCCACTTAGGTCTTCATCATTGTGCATTGTCTGGAATCTTCCAAGTTGTCGCAAAACTCGGTAAGGAGCATATGGTTGTATGCTTCGAATACCCATTAAAAGAATGTAAGAGACCTCTACTGATGTGTATACAACTTCAGTAGCAGGAAGCCACCCATAAGCCCATTCAACTTTATCTGCAGTCAGGGATCTTAAGCATGACGACCAGGCCTCAGTACCTTCAGGGAACTCAACGCCTGTCAACCGGGTCCCAAATTCGGTAATACAACTCAACCCAGTTAAACCGTAGTTCATATAGCCTGTACGGTGACAGAGGTGTTCCTGCATCCACAACTGTAAGAGTAAATTGCAACCTTGAAAGAATTTTATGCCTTCCTGACATTTGGTCAAAGCTCAGTACATTTCTGCTACAATCAGGGGAACTACTGTGCTAGTAGGTTTTCTCATGGCAACATCTAGCATTCCTACCAAGCCGAGGTCTATGTGACCATCTTTTCTTGGACAAACCACAACTCCCAGAAAGGCTACCATGAAGGCTAATCCTCGTCGGGCTTCCTATTTGTCTTTATTTCTGGCAGGTGTCAAGCCGGTGTTGGGCTCCTCGAAACCTTTTGGGTTACTATACCGGTGATATAGGAAATGCAATGTACAACACCCTTCCGCCAAATTCGGTCTTGAATATCCCGGCTGATGTTCAACAAATCCAAAAACCTATGAAGGGTTACCGGTCGTGGGGCCAGTGGTTATCTACCTCGCAGGTTCCCGTTGAGACCCGCGTATCCCGCAATCTCTTCTAATGTAGGTGTGAGTTCAAAATCTGAAAACCGGAATATGTTACGGGTTGGGTCCCAAAATGGTATTAATGCCTCAATAATATCCTTCCTCGGTTTGATGTTTAATAAATCTACTAGACCGCCCAAAATTCTGACCACAGTATCTCTATTTCCTTTTCCTAAATCATGCCACCACATATGAAGTTTCAAGGGGATCTCGCTCAGGACTGAGAAGGTTTCGATACTACTTGAAGTCATCCTGCACATTTATTTAGGGGAATTTAATGATTTATTTTGAAAAAATGGCTATTTGTGCAAAAACTATTTATTTAGAAGACAAGGACGTGGTTTTGCAAATACGACCTTTCAGCACTTGTGGGAGAAAGATTTTAAGGTTGTGCCTGCCAACCGTTTAAAAATGACTCAGGGTGGCTGTTCTTGCAAAAATAGCCTTCCGGCGCCCTTTTGGGGACATTCGGCTTATTTACAAGAATGACATCACCCAACTTATTTATGACGAAAATTAAAATTTTGACCTTTTTTGGCTATTTTTGCAAAAGGGTGGTTGGACCCAATGAGGTTTGCCTACGTATCTCACATCCGGTGAGAATCAAACCAGCGTAGTTCGGGCAGACTTGCCAAAATCAAATATATTTTGAACGACAATTTTTTCTTATTTTTTTCCAAATATTTTCCCTTTTTCATTTTTCAAAAATCCGGCAGCATTTCGGTTCTATTTGGGCATTGGATTTTTCAAAACAAATCGTCACCCTCACTTAGTCCTAACACTGCTATTTTCTCATTTTCACTCATTATAGACAAGCCGGTCAACATGCAAAGCCGAGCAAATAAATGCACAAGTAGCACGTAAGATGTATCAGGATGGTCATTTTATTCAGGTCACCTGTCCTAGACGGACCCAACCCCTGTGTTGAGTCCCCTAAGTCAAATGCACATGATGCAAACAAACGTCTTACTAGGGATCCGACATGAGTTTTTGTTCTTCTAGGTTTAAACCCTAGGTTTATTGATCTAGACCTGGCTTAACCGAGCAGACAACTCGAGCCGAGGGGGAGGCAGTGTACCGGGGATACAGAAGCTCCGCCGGCTTAGCAACTTATCCAACCTCGTTCTAACTTGGGAAAGACTCTAAACAGAAGAGAAGCTACACGAAGTGCACCCTTCTCCATGATGTAGAAGACTCAGAGAGAGGAAGGGATTCGTGACAGTTTATATATACAATTCACCAAATATCAAAGCGGTAAAACATTTAGCACATATAGCATGGAACATGTAGAAAAATCAGATAAAGCCAAATATAACAATTATACTAAGCTCGAATTCTTGAACCCTAAATCGAAATTCTGGGTTCGTGTCCCCAGCAGAGTCGCCAGAGCTGTCATAACTCCTTTTTTACACACCTACCCCGAAAGGTAAATGTATAAGGGAGTTTTTTTATTTAGAGTGACATTATTCGAAATGGGATTATTTATTTATTTTTAGAGTCACCACTTGGGATAGGATTGGCTTTTGGTGTCCCAAGTCACCGGTTTAACTTGAATCCCAAATCGAGGAAAATTTCGACTTCCCAGTTGGAGTCTGAAAACCAGAAATTCTGAATAAGGAATTTTGTTGATCCGAGGGAAGGTGTTAGGCACCCCCGGATCCCGTGGTTCTAGCACGGTCGCTTAAATTATTATAAATGGCTAAAATATAATATTTATACATGCTCCAACCTATAGCGCAATCTTAATATTTATTTACCGCTTTTAATTATTTTTTTCGAAAGTGAACGTCGTTTAAAAATGTATTTTCGGATCATGTCACATGAAATGCACCCGGATCCTCGACACATTCTTATTCAACGTTTTTGGATTTGAATTTGGGTTGCATGAAATGCACACTCGTATTTAATAAGGTAAAATTATTAAAGCGTGCCTAAAGCAACTAACGTGTTATTATCTTTGCGGTGGGCCGTGGAATTCGCTAAACGGCACGCTCCGAATTCTAATTATTTTAATTAAGTATTTAATGATGGCCCCACAAGTTATGGGTTTTGTTTGGCGAGGCTCATCTCATTTTTATTTAAAGGCCAATCTAAAGTGAACTGAGATTTTCTATTTATTTTTTGTCTCTAAAAGGGCCTAATTAGTTTGCATTTATAAATTCGGACCTCAAGTTCAAGTCCGAATTCAAACAAAAGGGAGGACCCTCTTAGGTTGAACCCGCTACCTAACTCGAAAACCTAAATTTATATTGCAAATTAATTCCCCGTGTTCCTAATATAATTTTGGGTTTTTGACTAATAATAATTTTTTTTTGGTCTTAAAGGTTTGGCCCAGTTCTGATGTGTGAAGCTGTCCAGGCGTGAACCTGGTGCCATGCAATTTGAGCATGTTGTTGCACAACTGGCCTGAGCATTACAAAAATAAGCTGAAGGGATTTTGGGCCAGTAGCCCAATTAATTTCAGATAGACTGATGAGGCTACTTGGGCTTCCAAGGAGCCCAAATTTACCGCTAATCCAGGCTCAAAGCCTATTCCACAAAGCTGTGTAGTGGCAAACAATATTGACTCTTGGTTATTTACTTCTTCTCAACTTAAAACAGGTTTACCAAGTTTATCAATCTAAAAACATAATTGCAAGGATTGGATCAACTCTAAAGTAATCGAAATAGCATAATATCTATTTATCTGTTTCTGACCTGACCTATTACACAAATGAATCGACTGAATTATATCAAAGACTAATGGCTGGAATGAAAACGGATATATACACACTGTTTGCTGTTTTACAAGTGAACATTTGAAACCAATTCCTTATGCTACTTACTTAATATTGAAAGCTCAATAATTACCAGATACAATTATGCTAAGTCATTGAATACTCAACAAACCTATATGATTTAGCAGCCACATAATAATCCCAATTCATGTCAACATTCCTATTTAAACAGTCCATTCAATTACAAATAGGTATAGTTTAAACAAATTTTAGTAGCATTAAGACTAATAGCAACTATGAAGACAAATTCAAATAGAAAACTTGTATTCCTTCATCAGAGGACTTCAAAGTCATGCATACATAGCAGTGTCTGTTTCCAGAACTTCTAAGTTGAAGAAATGTACCTGACTATCGAATCAAAAAAGAGAAATAATAGTCAGCAGCAGTTGACAACTAACAGACAGCCATTCACAGCAACCTGAATCAATTTGGACTTAATTGGAACCCAGGAAACGATACTAAACCAAATCAGAATCAACTTCAGCTACTATAACACCCAAACAGCTTGAATACACTCAAAATCACTTGAATTTGACTTAGGAAGTTTCTGATGCTTCAGCAACTAAAAAAACCAAGCTAAATGCAGAATTAACCTAAGAGATGCAATGTAACTTATATTTTGGGGTTTCTGAAAGTTTTCTATTTTTTTTTTGGTTTTTTTTGGAGAGTTTTATATCTAAAATAAAAGACGAGTTTTATATCTAAAATAAAAGACTTCTCTAGCTATATGATTTTAGATCTGAACCTCTTTAGTGTTGAGGTTCAAATTTGAATTTTAGACTTGAAGAAAGGGGATTTCTTAGGGGAAGTTAAAGCTGGAAGGATTTGGGAATTTTCAGACCTCTCAAAAACCTGTTAAACAAGGCACTAGGCCTGCCTTTTATAGGCAAGGAGAGGGGCGGAATGTTCTGGAAATTTTTACTCATTTTTTTCCCTTTTTTATTTTCAGAAATTGTACCTTAATCCCTAATTTTATAGCTTGTTTCCCAAGTTACTGCTTTTAAAATGCAGAAACTTACGCTAAGGCCCCCCTCTAGAAGGCCCTAGGGTGTTCTTCTACCTATGGAATACCTATACTACCCTTAGTTTGGTTCTAAAATTACTGGTCCTTAACAAACCAGCCCTCTTTAGATGCCTAAACTACCCTTGCTTGCCCCTGAAATTGTTAACCCAACCAAACCCCTTTACTCTAGTTGAAATCTAACTATGGTTAACTATAGAGTGATTTATTCAGCTATATCCAATCAACCTAAATTAAAAAATTAAACTAATGTATACTAATTAACCCAAAATTCCCTAGTTAACACTAACATTGAATTAACAACTAACAAACCAATAAAAATTGAAACTAAAACAAAATCATGAACTGAAATCAAACTAAATCCAATTTAATTTCAAGAAAACAAAAACAGACAGAAAAATCGAATTTAACTAACTAAATCAATTAAACATAACAGAAACAGTCCATTAAAACCTGAATCGAATTTAACTAACTAAATAGAACTAGGCACTGAAATAAATTGAAATATAATGGAAGGAAAACCTAAAATCATAATGGGACTAGAATCAATAGAAACAAATACAAAACCTAGCAACAGAAACAGACATGGAAGAACAAGAACAAAAAAAAGATAAAAGATGAAAATTTGGCTCAGATTCGGATTTAATCAGGTTTTTTGGAGCTATTTGGACCAAAACCGTCTTTAATCATGTGTTTTAAACGAGAAAACACATAATTAAAGGTAGTTGTAGTGCCAAATCAAAGAAATCCCGACTTTGAAAAGTTAGGGTTCTTGGCCGAACTTTGATTTGAAATTCGAGGATTTGGGTGAAGGTTCGAAGGAAACAGGCCATGGATTTGTAAAGAGGGAGATGAGGAGGTTATTAGGAATCAATTTGGGCGAGTTTGGATGAACTAGCATTTTTGCCGGAATTTCGATCTAAGATTTGAGAAAATCGGCTAGGATTTGAGGGATGGGATTTGGGGATTCGGAAAGAGCAGGGGATGGGGATTCAATGGTGTAATTTTGGGGGAATTTGGAGCATCGCCGCGGGCGACAGCGATTTCCGTCCGGCGGCGGATGGCGGAGGAGTGGCGGAGGCGTGGTGGGGTGACGATGGCGTTACGCCGGCGTTACAGGGAGGGGGAAGGTACGAGGAAGAAAGGGGATGTTTTTTAGGGTTTGAATTACATTTGGACAGTTTTATTTTAAATCAATCTCAATCGTGGGCCGTTGGATGAGGGAAAATTGATGGTCAGGATTGCATGAAGCCAAACGGCTTCGTTTGGTTATAGAAGGGCAGGTCGGGTTAGGGATTAGATTGGGCCTGGGCATGGGGTGATTTTTGGTCCGGTTTTTGGAGCCTTGTGCATGGCCCAAAGTCAAAAACCTTTTGATTCTTTTTATCTTTGTTTTCTTTTCTTTATTTTGTTTTCATTTTGTATTTTATATTTTTTCTGATTTTATTAAATGCAAGATTAAAATAAAAGACCCAATTAACTCTACAATTATACTAATTAATTTCCAAAATTAAGTAATTCCTAATTTAAAGAAAATTAAAAGTAGAAATGCAAGGACCATTTTGGTATTTTCTTTATTTTTTGTAATATTAAAATGCACACTATTTTGGTATATTTTTTTGGAATTATATCAATTAAAAACGCATACAAAAATGCAAACAAGACACAAAATCATGCAATTAATTCCTAAAAATCCAAATAATAAAGAAAAAAAATCCTAATTCTAAGGAATTTTATAGGAGTAATTTAAGCGTGACAAAAATCACGTGCTCACAGAGCCTGCGACATCTTTGTCCACGCCGAACTGCAACTTTGATTCTCGTTCCAAACTTCCATACCTCTTACCGCACCCAACGTGCCAATATACGATAGAACACGATTTTCATCATAACTCCGAAATCATTAATATTTTAACACTTCATCATATACGAAATTTTCTCTTAACTCACTTCAGGAGAATCACAGCAACACACAAGTGAATTCCCATAACCGAAGGATATGCAAATCTCTAAGTAGTGGTCCAAGCCACCATAGCCCTTCCGGAATCCGCTTCCACTTAACAAGCCATAACAGAAGAATGTTTTCGAATAACATCAATTACGGTGGCCGACAAACCTCACTCGTACTGCCACAAATCATACGCATAACTCGATCATGCTGAATGAACTGGTCACAGACCCCAACATGCCAAATTCAACTATGACTAATCAATCCCTTTCCTTCCAATTTATCCTTGATTGCTTTGGAAATAATACTAACTCTCTTCAACACATAACATACTCCCTCTACACTCACCCCGAGTGACCTTGAATCGCAAGACCATGCTGTCTCAAACCTCACGAATTATTTCACATTTCTCAAACGCTACACCACAAGGTAACACATCATAGAATATTTTGGGCACCTTCTCATAAGCTGCTACAAAACTTGATTCTTAGTTGTACTCATAGGCTTGAAATCATTAGGTACCATACTTTATCTTTTGAGTTCCACTAGGACCGTTGCTGAGAGCCACCCGCTCTGACTTGATCCCGAACATAATCAGCTCCCTGAATCTTCTAGCACATTAATACCCTCTCCATGAAGCACCTGGCAGAGTCACTCCCCTTTTAACCCGCTTCTATACAAGGCATAAGTCTTGAATCTTTTCCTAAGTTCGAACATAAGCCCATAAGGCTAACCATAGAACATCTTTAATAATTCCTCTGCTCAAATTACTACTTATGGTATTTTTCCGTAGCTGGGATAACCCATCAGTATGCTAATAACCAGAAACCTCGCAAGTAGTTAACCATGCAACCCAATCATAGGCGGTGGGACTCTCCCACTTAGCTTGAAGCCATTATTACAAAACTCTGGAGTTCACCAGGATTCTTAATCTCTTATTGACATAACCTTACGCAATCAATCGCGAGTATTCTCGATATCTTACCGTAGAAACCCAATTTGATGCTCTAAATCATTTAACATCATTCACGCAACAGTTCCCTTTGCTGCATAACCCGTAGAACTCTTCGTAGAAGCCTCGCCAACCACGCGATCACTAAACTGCTCACAGGGAATAACCCTCTAAGTCCAAGCTCACTCCCTAGCTGTACCAGTCCATTTACCCCCCGTGGACACCCAGTAAATGTGCGACAACATCCTTCCACTTCAAAGTCATGCTACATCTTTCTTCATTTCAAGCAACTCCTTTCCGTCATACCAAATCTCCTGCCGCATAACAACCCCATGCTCCAAATTAACTTTACAGACTTCCATTGCCCGACGCTAAGATCCCAGATCCTTTCAAACTATCCTTAGGCGCGTAGTCATCCTATAACTAGGCCCTATACAGCTTCGCCACTCTCCCACTTTGGGCAAACTCACTCCTTCAATTAACTGTTCGGCCTGCGCTCCCTAAGCCTGGCCTTTTAGAAGTTTAAAACTCTGCTTGACACTTCCCACATGCCTTTCCCATCTTTTGCTGCCCAGTCGTTGTCTTAATAAAATTTATCTTCATAGAACTCGAATCCACAATTTGCTACTAGCCCCAAACTTTTCCGAAGGTCGTCTTTATTTAACCGTCAATATTAGAAATTCTTATTCGATCCCAAACCACCGCACCATGCGATATCTGATAGTTTTACCTCCAATACTATTTTGCAATATCTTGCCCCAAAGGCGATTTGTAACAGATTATAACATCGACAAACTTAGTACGTCCAATTAGGACAACAACACCCCAATGTAGAGGAGAACTCCACCACGCTTGCAATTACCACGTTTCATTACTTCCACCAGTCCACTTCTGACCATCTTCAGTCCGTTTGACTTTCCCATGCCGGGAATAAAATACTGAATCCCTTGATTACACACTGAGTAAACCTCCATTCAATTCATTCACTACCTCGACACATGGGCAAACACCTTACCATCACAACAACACTGCGGAATAATCGCTCATAAGCATTATGGCAACTTGTGCCTAGCCTCAAGGCTCTTAGAAGTTCTGTTACTGAGCTGAAATAATATAATATCCCTTCGTAATGCGACTATAATATTCCAATCAACTATACCGGGAAAATCATCCCGCACCACATTTGTAGTGCCATTGCAATCCTTCAATTTTCGATTTATAACAAGCGCTCGCGTCGCATAAGATTGGGTGGGAAGGAATTAAAGGCATAAGCCTCAAAGGAATCGAACCGCACGATAAGGAAATAAAGAAGGGAAGTACTCCTAACAACCCTGTAACCTCTCGAGGATAAGTACAGACGTCTCCGTACCGTTCCGTGAGACTCTACTAGACTTGCTCATGACTCGTGAGACCGACGGGAACCTAGTGCTCTGATACCATGTTGTCACGACCCAAAATCCATGAAGGGTCATGGTGGCGCCGGACACCTCTGTCAGGCAAGTCTACTAGAATACTTAATTAAATTCTCGTTATAATAATTTTTAAAATATTTCTTTTATACAATTTAAACAAGACTCAGTATATTCCTCCGAATAAATAATGAATTATTTAAACCACTTTTAAGATTTTTGAATAAATCCAAATACATCCCCAGAACCCGGTGTCACAAGTGCATGAGCAACTATCGATAAGGAAAATTAAAAAAACCTCTGTTCGAAATACAGTGGACAGGGAATAAATAATAAAAATGCTGAAGGGAACTATACTAGCTGCGGGTCGTCTCGAACAATGCAGCTCACCTAGTCCCAGAGTCATCCATGCTGCTACGCCCAGTAGGCTGCTAGAGGTATAAATACCTGTGCAACAAAAATGTACAGAAGTGTAGTATGAGTACGTAATCACCGTGTACTCAGTGAGTATCCCGCCTAATCCCGAAGGAGTAGAGACGAGATGGCCAACTCCGACACTCACTAGAGGTCAATTAACAATATTCTAGAAATACGAGGAAAATCATGGATTTATAAAGTAGTTAAAATTTGCGAAGCCCGAAAATAGGTAAACACCTTCAACAATTAAGCAAGGGCTTCCAAGGTTTGTTCTTATTATCTTATCAATTTATATCAATCCACGAAGGGCAAAATCCACATTTACAATTCTCAAGCGACAAATAACATGTGCAAATCACACCGAGGCGACGGCCCGATCCAACAGGAATGTAAACTGTGCACTTGTCAAGGGTCGACGGCGCGCCTATAGATGCATCTATTAATCTGCCGAGGCGTTTGGCCCGTTCTAAAATAAACACACACATACAGACAGTCAGTCAAGAAGTCAACATGGAGCAATTATTCAAGAAAGGCCAATTCTCTTTTATAATTCGAGAAAATGAAGCTTAAGTCTTTTTAGAAATTCATTTATAAATTTAATGTGATTTAAGCATTTCAAGCCATCAATGGGTTCACAATTAATCCAAATATAACATGCTTTTGGGTACTAGACTATCCGGACAATAGCATAATAGTAGCTATGCACGGACTCTCGTCACCTCGTACGTACGTAGCCCCCACATATAGGAGCACATAATCAATTATTTCACCTATGGGGTAAATTCCCCCTCACAAGATTAGAAAGGAGACTCACCTCGCTCCGAAAACTCATAACCGGCACTCTACATTCTTCCGTAGGCTTGAACTGACGCACAATGCATCAAAACTAGCCAATTAACGACAAACTAATGAGAACATGCTCAAATACTTGTTAACAATTCAAATTATGCAAATTCTCAACTCCGCTTAGTGAAATGACCAAAATGCCCTCGGACTCACGTGCCCGAATTCCAAAATTTCTCGACGACAATGGTTACCCATGAACTTAGGAACTCAAATATATAATTTTCTCTAAATTCCATACCCAAAATCGTGGTCAAAATTCAAGAACACAAATTTTCTAGGTCTTCCTTTAACCCTCAATTTTCTACCCATTTTCATGCTAAAATCCATGCATAATTGATGTACTTAACTCAAAATAGGTGGGATTAGCTTACCTTATCATTGATGAATGAACTCCTCTCTTGAATCCTCCAAGAATCGTCCAAGCCATGAAAAATGTGAGAGACATGGCCAAAATCTAATTTTTAAAACAACTCTCTGGCTCCAGCCTTTTTCGCACCTGCGACATTGGATCCGCTTCTGCGATTCCACTTCTGCGGAATATGCGCCGCTTCTGCGGCTCCAAAGCTCCAGTCCAATTTCACTTTTACGACCAGACTACCGCAGATGCGGTTCCGCTTCTGCGGAACCTTGACCGCATCTGCGGTCCTCCCCAAAATCCTCTCTTCCGCTTCTGTGTCTCCTTCTCCGCTTCTGCGGGACCGCTTCTTCGATTCCATTTCCGCATAAGCGGAAATACCAGCAACCAGCAAACTTAGCCTTCTTAAAAATCCATTTCTCGATCCGTCAACCACCCAGAATCCACCCGAGGCCCGCGGGACCTCAACCAAACCGACCAACCAATCCCAAAACACATTAAGGACTTGCTCGAGGCCTCAAATCATATCAAACAACGCTAAAACAATGAATTACACCCCGATTCAAGCTTTATGAACTTTGAACTTTCCAACTTCTACTTCCGATGTTTAAACCTATCAGATTATGTCCGATTGACCTCAAATTTTGCACACAAGTCATATTTGACATTACGGACCTACTCTAATTTCCGAAATCGGATTCCGACCCCGATATCAAAAAGTCCACTTCCGATCAAACTTCTCAAAAACCTCAAATTTCTATCTTTAGCCAAACGGCTTCAAAATTACCTACGAACCTTCGAATTCACTTCTGATCACGCTCCCAACTCCAGAATCACCATACGGAACTACTCCCAGTCTCGGAATCCCAAACGCACATCGATAACGCTGAAATGCACTTCAAGCCAAACTTAAGAAATTTCTTCCAAAATGCTAACTTCCACAATAGGCGCCAAAACGCTCCCGGGTTATCCAAAACCCGAACCGAGCATACGCCCAAGTCCAAAATCATCATACGAACCTGCTGAAACCTTCAAATCCCGATTCCGAGGTCGTTTACTCAAAATTCCAATCCTAGTTCATTCTTTCAACTTTAAGCTTCCGAAATAAGAATTCTCTTCCCAAATCAACTTTGGACTTCCCAAAATTCGATTTCGACCATGCGTACAAGTCATAACACCTGAAATGAAGCTGCTCATGGCCTCAGACTGCTGAACGACGCGCTAGGGCTCAAAACGACCGTTCGGATCGTTACAGATTATACATTCAAGATACAAAATACATTTGGGGATACAAATATATACACTTTAGATACACAAGCACACTCGAGATAGGCTCAATATACACCAAGGATACACTGTCGAACTTAGGATACAATATTTATACATTGCAAAAAGGGTTGCTCTATTGCGCCAGGCAGGGGTCGAACCTAAGACCTTCAGCTTAGGAAATAGGCGCTCTATCCATTGAGCTACATGCGCTTATGTTGTCATGCTCACTCCTTTCGGCTACTATATGTAATACTTTTGGGCCGAAGGGCCATTTTTTGTAAGTAGGACAAAATATGGGCTATTAAAATTTTGAGGGGCTATAGAGGGTAGTTTTCTCAATAGTAAAAAGAAATAGTGAATGCACCTATATAAGCTTATTAGTATCTATGGGAGGGCCCACAACAGGTGCGGATTTTATCAGTACTACTTTCTCCTTTCCCTCCCAATGAAATGGGAAATTTTTTTAAACAAATATCGTGCTTAATCCTTATGTATGTTGCTGTCACGACCCGGAATTCTAATCTCGAGGCCGTGATGGCGCCTAACATCCACTTGCTAGGTAAGCCGATGTAAAATGATTAATTAGCCAACTTTTAACAGTTTAAAAAAAGGTGATGATAAATAGCGAGAGATAGGAATTCAAACTAATACAATACCAGCATAATTTATGTAATAACATCTACTTCCAAGGATCCGGAGTGACGAATACACGAGCTACTAGAAGTGCTACAAATAGAATCTGAAATAAAACTCAATTATTTTGAATGAAATGAACAGTAAAAGAGGGAAGAGGAAGGGGACTCAAAGGTCGGCGGACGGCAGCATTTCTACCTCAAGTCTCTTTATGCAATGATCCAAGCTGACGCACTCACGCACCACTAGGACCAATACTAAAATCTGCACAAGAAGTGCATAAGTGTAGTATGAGCACAACCCACCCAATGTACTCCGTAAGTATCGAGTCTAACCCCGATGAGGTAGTGACGAGGCTATAATAGGACACTCACATAATTAAACATGTACAAATATGTATATATGTACAACAACAACAAAACAGAGATTTAACAATGTACAATTAGGAGGGGACATGTGAAAAGGGAAAAAGATACGATAACTACGACATGTATGAGAACACAAGATAGCCAAATAAATTATCAACCAATGAGGTCAGATAAACATACGGTATAAAGATGGGAAAGCATCACCATTCGTGCTTTTATCCTCATCCTTACCATGAAATGATGACATAAGTAAAAATAAAATGGCATGGCATCACCCTTCGTGCTTTACTCTCGACATGCCCATGTAGCAATGAATAATTGATATAGATAGCACGACATCACCCGTTGTGTTTTTACTATCAATCTCATCATGTAACAATAAATAAATGATGTAGATGGCATGACATCACCCTACGTTCTTTAATTCTCTTCCTCACTATGTATCAATCAATAAATGAGATAATTAAATAGCTCGTCATCACCCTTCATGGTTTAACGCTCTCCCTTACCATGTAGTAAAGACAATACAAATTCGGGAGATAAATAGTACGGGGAATGTGCTTTACGTCCAATATGATTTCAAGATACCAAACCTCAACTTCCAAAAAAATACTCAACCATTAACAACTAATCAATAATTACGGAAGGAATGATCAAATAAATAATAATCTAATCTAAGCATGGATATCATAATTAAAGAGGCAATAAATCACAAGGAAATAAGTTCCAACCGCATGCTTTATCCCACACAACATATAAATGCTCGTCATCTCACATATAAGTTGTACCCACACGTTAATCACATAGCAAATAGGCAAACAAGTCCTAATCCTTCAAGTCAAGGTTTACCACGACACTTACCTACTCCACAATCAAATCAAAGCTCAACTAGGGCCTTTCCTCTAAATTCCGCATCCAAACATATCGAATCTAACCAAATATTGTTCAAACAATCCAAAATAAGCTTTAGAAACTACCAATGAGCGAAAGAGGTTCAATTTAGATCACTATTGCAAAAGTCAACTCCCGAGCTTGCTTGGTCAGAAATAAAATTCGGACCAAAACCCGAATACCCATTCACCTCCATGCCCGTTATGTAATTTGTTTTAAATCCGACCTCAATTCGACGTCTAAATTCAAAATTTAGAAAAATCAATTATTCTACCAAAATTCCCAATTTCTACCATGAAAATCCAAGATCTAATGTTGAAAACATATATGTGTAATTGACAAGAAATAGATTAAAGTCACTTACCAATGAATTTAGGAAGAAAATATCTTGGGAAAATCGCTTCTAGGGCATTTTGGATTGAGATTTTGAAAGAAATGAGCTAAATACCATTTTTTCCCTCTTTTGTCCACACAATTGTGAACACCGCAAATGCGAAGATTCCACATCTCTGTTGCCATCCCAAATGCGAACATTTTGTTCGCAAATATGAACTTGGACATCCGCAATTTGCGACTACTTTGATCGCAAATGCAAACTACTTGTTCGCAAATGCGAACCTGATAGAGGCCTTGGGCTTTCGCAAATGCGAACACTGACATCGCAATTGCGAGGTCTAAGGCCTGTGCTAGAAACAAAATGCATCAATAGTTCTTCTAAGACAAATCACTCTGTAGCTTATACAAAACTCACCCGAGCCCTCGGGCTCCAAACCAAACATGCACACAAAAGTAAAAATATAATATGAACTCACTCGCGCGATCAAAACACTAAAATAATACCTAGAACTACGAATCAGACACCAAAACAAATGAAATTTTCAAAGAAACTTAAGAACTTTTAACTTTCCAATCGGACGGCCGAATCATGTCAAACCAACTCTGTTTCGCATCAAATTTTGCAGACAAGTCATAAATACTGAAACAAACCTATACCAAGTTACGAAACCAAAATCTGAATCCCGTAGCAACAAAGTCAAACTACAGTCAAACTTATGAATTCTTTAAATCTTTAGATTTCTAGTGTGCAACAAATTGCGTTAATTCAAGCTAGGGACTTCCAAATTTGATTTCGGCAATATGCCCGAGTCCCAAATCACTATATGGATCCACCGGGATCGTCAAAATACTGATCCAGGTCCGTTTGCTTAAAACATTGAACGAAGTCAACTCAAATGAGTTTCAAGGCACGATTTCACATTTTCATCAATTTTCTCATAAAAAAACTTCCGGAAAAAGGACACGGATTGCGCACGCAAAATTGAAAAAGGCTAAACGGAGATATTCGAGGTCTAAGAATACATAAACAAAGGGTAAAACTATAAATGACCTATCGGGTCATCACAATTGCAAACAAAAAATATGGCGGTTGAAACAATAAATTTGAAACCAACCATGCTCAACAAATTTCCAGGACCGGTGATTAATTTTCAATGATTAATTAGATGTAGGTAAAACGTGCATTCTGAAGAAACTTAAAACTATAGTTCTTTACTATTCCTATTATTTTACTCCATCATATATATTACTCCAGTTATTAATTAACTTAAACTCAATACATTCTCCAACAATCTTTCAAGTTTAATTAGTTAAATTGCTAGACAGATAAAATAACAAAGAAGAGCAAATAGATTTGTTCACATGGTTGCTTCCATGATGTTTATTATCAATTCAAAATTGAATCTTAAGCTCTTCAAAGACCAGTTCCACACTGATCATTGACAAATACAGTACTCTTACTATTTTCTTTGTTTATTTCCCTCTTTATTTATGAGTATCATCTTTGAGAAGACTGCATATAAATTCTTTTTATGGGGGGATATCTATATAATCATATGAACTAACTCGATCGCCCTATATATCTTGTTTTAGTCTTGTCATTTCTTTCGTTGACAATGGAAAAAGAGAAAATGCTGAAGTTTTATTTTAAGAGATCTCATTACCCGACTCTAGCACCTGCGATGCTATCGTACCTGTGCAATCGCACATGCAGAAAATTGATCGCTTTTGCGGAAATGATTAGGCCCGCTGGGGCCGCATGTGTGAGAGGGAACCCGCTCCTGCGAAATCGCTTATGCGGAAGTTTGTCCGCATCTGCGAGAGGTTGGACCACACCTGTGATCCTATATGCGCACCTGCGGTGCTTGACTTGCAGGTGCGGTTACACCAGTACTGATGCAACAGCAGTGTTCTTCCTAAGTCTAAACATTCCGGAACCTACCCGAAACTCACCCGAGCTCTCGCGGCTCCAAATAAAACATGCATACTAACTCAAAAATATCATATGAACTTATCTGTGCGATCAAATCGCCAAACTAACACTTTTAACAACGAATTTAACATCAAAATCATGAAATCACTTAAGAACGTCAAATTTTCTAATTTTCTCAAATACGTCCGATTCACATCATTTCAAGTCCGTTTCTTATTACAGGCTCGAGTTAAATCACATATAAGACCTGTACCGGACTCCGGAACCAAAATACGGGCCCAGTACCATCAACTTCCAAACATTTTTCATTTCTAAAATGTCATATATATTCTTCTAGAAAATAATTTTCTTTAAAAATTCATTTCTCGGGCTTCAAACCTCGAAATTTGATTCTAGGCATATGCCCAAGTCCCATATTTTCCTACGGACCCTCCGGTACCGTTAAATTATGGGTCCGGGTCTGTTTAACCAAAATATTGACTGAAGTCAACTTAAATTCATTTTAAAGGAAAAATTCATTATTTTTCATAAATTTTTACATAATGTCTTTTCGGCTACGCGCCTGGACTGCTCACGCAAATAGAGGTGATGCAAAAAGAGGTTTTTAAAGCCTCGCAAATGCGAATAATTGTTCGCAAATGCGAACACTGACCTCGCAATTGCGAGGTCTGAGGCCTGCATCAGAAACAAAATGCATCAGTTGTTCTTCTAAGTCTAAAATCACTCTGTAGCACATCCGAAGCTCACACGAACCATCAGGGCTCGAAACCAAACATGCACACAAGTGTAAAAATATCATACGAACTCGCTCGCGATCAAAACACTAAAATAACACCTAGAGCTACGAATTGGATGCCAAAACAAATGAAATTTTCAAAGAAACTTAAGAACTTTTAATTTTTCCAACCGGATGGTCGAATCACGTGAAATCAACTCTATTTCACACCAAATTTTACAGACAAGTGATAAATGCTGAAACAAACCTATACCAAGTTACGAAATAAAAATTCGAATCCGGTAGCAACAAAGTCAAACTACGGTCAAAGTTATTAATTCTTTAAACCTTTAGATATCTAGTTTTGATTTCGGGCATACGGGACCGATACTGATCCGGTCCGTTCACTCAAAAGTTTGACCGAAGTCAACTCAAATGAGTTTTAAGGCACGATTTCACATTTTCATCAATTTTCTCATAAAAAACTTCCAGGAAAAGGACACGGACTGCGCACGCAAATCGAGGAAGGCTAAACGGAGGTATTCGAGGTCTCGAAAAACATAAACAAAGGGTAAAACTATAAATGGCCTATCGGATAATCACAATTGCTAACAAAAATATGGCGGTTGAAACAGTAAATTTGAAACCAACGCATGCTCAACAAATTTCCAGGACTGGTGATTAATTTTCAATGATTAATTAGATGTAGGTAAAATGTGTACTCTGAAGAAACTTAAAACTATAGTTCTTAACTACTCCTATTATTTTACTCCGTCATAAATATTACTCCAGTTATTAATTAACTTAAACTCAATACATTCTCCAACAATCTTTCAAGTTTAATTAGTTAAAATGCTAGCCAGATAAAATAACAAAGAAGAACAAATAGATTTGTTCAGATGGTTGCTTCCATGATGTTTATTATCAATTCAAAATTGAATCTTAAGCTCTTCAAAGACCAGTTCCACACTGATCATCGACAAAGACACTCTTAATATTTTCTTTGTTTATTTCCCTCTTTATTTATGATTATCATCTTTGGGAAGACTGTATATAAATGCTTTTTATCGGGGGATATCTACATAATCATATGAACTAACTCGATCGCTCTATATATCTTGTTTTAGTCTTATCATTTCTTTCGTTGATAATGGAAAAAGAAGCAGCTGGATCATCTGGAGTTGCAAAGCCACCTCCCAACACAGGAACATTGATAACCATTCTCACCATTGACGGAGGAGGAATAAGAGGAATCATTCCTGGAGTTCTTCTTGCATATCTTGAATCACAACTTCAGGTAAATTAACCAAATTAAATTAAGTGAGTAATAAAAAGATTCAAGAGTAGTAAAATAATTAAGAATTTTTGGCTATGTAGTAGTAAAATAATTAAGAATTTTTGGCTATGTATATAAGTGCGTTGTATTTATTTGCAGGAGTTGGACGGTAAAGATGCAAGAATTGCAGATTATTTTGACTTGATATCAGGAACAAGCACGGGTGGCCTTGTAACAGCCATGCTAACTGCACCAAACAAAGATAAACGCCCTCTTTATGCTGCCAAAGATATTACTCCATTCTATCTTGAACACTCTCCCAAAATCTTTCCCCAGATGAGGTACAGGATACTAGGTTAACGACATATCTTGATAATGGCACCTCTTCCCAGACAAAAAATTAACATAATACATACTACTCCCTCCGTTTCAATTTACATGGACCCATTTGACTGGGCACGGAGTTTAAGAAAAGAGAGAAGACTTTTGATCTTGTGGTGTAAAATGAGGCACCTTTATTTTGTGTGACTATAAATCATTACATAAAGGTAAATTGTTTCCAAATAAGGAAAGGGGTCATTCTTTTTGGCACGGACTAAAAAGGAAATAGGTTCACATAAATTGAAACGGAGGGAGTATGTATATATATATATATAATCTTGATTTTTTTTAAAACTCCGGCAACCTTGCGTGTACCCCAATTATTTCGAATAGACTACATCCATGGATGCATATACATATCTTGACTTCTATAGCATAAAATATTTGGACGCAGTGGACCATTAGCTGGGTTGATTAATCTAACCAAAGCAATGGGCGGACCTAAATATGATGGGAAATATCTTCATAAACTTATAAAGGGACTCCTATGGGGCACCAAGTTGCATGATACATTAACTGCCATCGTAATTCCAACTTTTGACATCAAGAAACTTCAGCCAGTTATCTTCAGCTCATATGAGGTACGCCTTTTATATATACCTCGATTCGATCCTGCTTTTGTTTCTTTTTGTATTCTTTGGATGATTTTATTAGGTAATTCTACACACTGATACCATACAAGAATTTTTTGCCCTATCGATCATTGCAGATAATAAGTGAAATTAGCAATTTGAAAATACAATGATAGTGTTTCAAAATTGTAAGGGTGTGTACATAAGCTGAGTACTTAACTATTTAAACCCTCTTGTAGGCAATCTCGCGACCTGATTTGGATGCAGAGCTGGCGGACATTTGCATTAGTACCTCGGCAGCGCCAACTTTTCTACCTGCCCATAGTTTCAAGAACAAGGATGCTGATAATAATGAACGGGAATTCAACTTAATTGATGGTGGTGTGGCTGCTAATAACCCAGTAAGTATATAGGATTGGAAATAAAATTCTTGGATCGGTATTGAGAGTAGAAAATTAGATAATAATTGACTCTTTTGTTGACGTATGTGATGAATTTAGACTTTGGTAGCAATTGGTGAGGTGACCAAGCAAGTATTGCTGCAGCACGTAGACTTATTCCCTATCAAGCCAATGGATTATGGTCGTTTTCTGGTAATATCACTTGGGACAGGCAATGCTAAGAACGAGCACAAATACAATGCCCAAAAGGCTGCCAAGTGGGGATTACTTAGCTGGATATTTAATGACAACTCTACACCAATCATAGATGCTTTTAATCACGCAAGTGCTGATATGGTTGATTTTCACAACTTTGTGGTTTTCAAAGCTCTTCACTCGGACGATAAGTACCTTCGTATCCAGGTAAACCCGAGCCTTTGGGTTGACTTTGATCAGCAGCTATAATTTCTTGCCATTTGCTATATGCTAGTATAAGAGACTACCATAACTTTAATTTTACTTGATACAACATTTGTGTGATACCAGGATGACGACTTGACGGGGAACTTGGCCTCAGTTGACATAGCCACAAAGGAAAACTTACAAGGCCTCGTCAAGGTAGGAGAACTTCTGCTGGAAAAGCCAGTTTCAAAGATTAACCTGGACAAAGGAGTTTATGAGCCAGTTGAAAATGGAGGAACCAACAAAGAAGCTCTTCAGAGGTACATGCGCAGGGACATGGATACATGTCTGCCATTTACAGTTGAATGGTTGAATATACACACACACACGCAAACTTTACAAGAAAGAACTCCTGATGAAATACTAACTAGTGCCTCTTGTCTTGTTTTAAAATCTTGCAGGTTTGCGAAGATACTGTCGGACGAGAAAAAATTCCGCGAATCCAATGCCAGTAGCCGGTTGGTCTAGATGCCATTGTGTTGTCACCCTATTTATTGCTAGAGACTGCAGCGTGAATCTTATGTATTTCAGTTCAATAATGTTCCTACTTTACCATTCCTATTGTTCCTGTGTATGTTGGTAGCTAAGCTTATAAGTTGGTCACGGCCAAAAGCTATAAGTTGGTCATTCGCAGCTTATATTTTTAGCTTATAAGCACTTTCAGTTTGATCAAGATTTTTACTATTTTATCCTTAAAATATTCTTTTTTTCGAACAAAATTCTTACATCGATACTCACTGCCTCAATTATCGTTTCAATCCCCCCTTCCCTCCCCCCCAAAATCCCCCCGCCTCTTAAAGTCGGCAATTCTCATTGACTATTTAAGATAAGCAAATTCTCTATTCCTTTGCATATTTGTATCTATGTGATTGTGTATTAATCTTTGAACTGTATGTAATAAATGCGGACATATTAAATTTTTGGTTTATTGCTTTTTAAGTGTTGTGGTGATGAAGACAATGTTTGTTTCTCTTTAAATATTTTGTCCTATTTAGGTTTATTTTTTACAAAGAGACTTTTATCAATTTATTAATTATTATAACTTATGATTATATGCTTATCATAAAATAAATTATATTTATCAAAACGCCTACTGCACCGAGGTAAGAGCAGACGAAGATGATCTAAACGGTCCGACTCAACGACTAACGTTAGTTCAGAACGAGGCAAGGAGAGATCAACGTAATGAAGGACGAAGGGATCAACTACCGTATTTCAATCGAGAAAGGCATCAGCCTTGTGTCAGAACATCTAACCCGCCTCCTCGAAGGCATGCGGAAGCCATGCTACGACACACCGCACCCCTCCGAAACGAAAGAGGTATGCCTCCACTGTTATCTGCTCATAACTTTTGTGTTTCCCCTTCAGAGATAGTGTATACACTGGAGAAGTTGGGCACGAAGGTGCAATGGCCACAAAAAATAAAATCGGACCCAAGCGCGAGAAGATCAAACGTCCTTTGTGAATTCCATCAGAAAAGAGGACACAAGACCTAAGATTGCATAGGCCTACGACAAGAAGTGGTCAAGAAGCTGAACCAGGGGTAACTGAAAGAACTGCTCAGCGATAAAGGGAGGGCCAACTTCGCCAAAGGACGTGACCCATCTCAAGGACCTCCAAAGCCACCATTACCAGCACGTACCATACAGATGATCATTGGCGGTGGCGACGACTCGTTAATCAACCATGTGAAGTTCACCACCATGCACAAACTCAAACGGATGGTTGCCCACGAATGGTATGATCACTTCGAAGACAGTATCATCTTCGAAAAGTCAGATGCCGATGGTTTGTCTTTCCCTCATTATGATGCTTTGGTTATAATATTACTCATCACTGATACAGATGTAAAAGAATCATGGTAGATGATGGAAGCGCCGCGTGTATTATTTACCCGAGAGTTCTCACCCAAATAAGGCTCGAGGATAAAGTAATACCGCGTTGCACAATACTAACAGGTTTTAACAATGAATTAGAGCGGATATCCGAGGAAATATCACTATTAGTCTTAGCAGGGAGAGTCACGCTGGAAACCACATTCCACGTCATGAACCAGGAAACAGCCTATAACACCATCATATGACGCCCATGGATACATGCCATGCGAGCCGTCCCTTCAAGCTTCTATCAAGTGATCAAATTTCCCATCTTGTGGGGAATATTCAACATTCGAGGCGAACCACGTACCGCCCAGGAGTGCTATAGGATAGCCCAAGATTGCACACACACCAAACAACTGAAAGGTGCAAGTGCGGAGGCATAACAATCAGCCATGTCGGGAACTAAACCCGACCCACCAATAGAGGCTATCAGGGACCAGACATCATAGAAGCCAGTAAGCCAACTATAGAGGACCTCGACCCAGTCCAGTTGGAGGACGCCGATAATGCAAAAAAGGCTTACATCGGGCACAACCTCTTAGAGCCAGGTAAGTATCATGAATTTTTAACTAATAACATCGATTTGTTTGCTTTTTCCCACTCAGATATGCTAGGAATCCCAAAGGACATCGCCACTCATAGGTTGAATGTCGACCCACTCTACCCGTCGGTACGACAGGTAAGGAGAAAATTTAATGCCGCAATCCATAAAGTGGTCAGTGAAGAGGTGAACAAATTACTCACCAACGGTTCCATCAAAGAATCGAAATATCCCCAATGGGTTGCCAATGTGGTCATGGTCAAAAAGAAGAATGTGAAATGGCAAATGTGTGTGGACTTCACCGATCTAAACAAAGCATGCCCAAAAGACTACTTCCCGCTGCCCTATACTGACCAAACTGATTAATGCAACAGCAGAGCACGAACTGCTAAGTCTTTTGGATGCCTACTCTGGTTACAACCAAATCTTAATGGCTGAAGAAGATAAAGAAAAAATGACTTTCATCACTCAGCAAGGAACTTACTGCTATAAAATGATGTCGTTCGGACTCAAGAATGCAGTGGCCACTTACTAGAGGTTAGTCACCAAAATGTTCAAGGAACAGCTCGGCAAGACAATGAAGGACTATATCGATGATATGCTAGTAAAGTCGACAAAGAAGGAGGACAAGATTAGCCATTTAAAAGAAGCCTTCGAGATATTGAGGTAGTATGGGATGAAGCTGAATCCGGAGAAGTGCACCTTTGGCATGGCCTCAGGAAAATTCTTAGGCTTCCTCGTATCACAACGAGGGATCGAAGTCAACCTGGATCAAATCAAAATCATCGACACAATACCTGAGGTACTAACTAGCAAAAAACAGGTACAGAAGCTGACAGGGCGAATAGCCGCCTTGTCGAGGTTCATTTCACGATCCTCAGATAGATGTCACAAATTGTTCAACGTAATAAGAAAAGACCACGGGCTGCAATTGTCACGCCCAAAAACTAAGGAGCACGACCGGCACTCAATCGAGTGAACCCAACTGAGCAAGCCTTATCATACACTTCCTACCCAACTCGATATGAATAAGGTAACCATGCTTTCATTCATTTATTTAGACGAGGAAAGATAGTACATTCTACATTGTTAATTCACTTTAAATCACAATGTTAAACCATGGATAAGTTCCAAGATTCCATGCAAATACAATTACACTTTAGAGAACTAAGAGTTGAAATTTCAACATAGTTCGTAGACCCACCCATCACTCGTACATAACCCACACATATGTCTACGGAGCCTCTAAGGATGTAAAAGACAAGTATGACAATACCGGAAACAAGGCCCCGACTATACCTCAAAAGTAGAAGTCTATAACAAAAGATGTGCAATATAACCCCTTGCAGGAGAAAGGGGCTCACCAAAACTTTAAGAAGAAGGATTCTCTGCTACACACGATCGGCACTATCCGCTATAGAGCCACCTACATTCATTAAAAAAATGTAGCGCCCCCGGTAAAAGGGACGTTAGTACCATGGAATAGTACTAGTATGCATAACTAAACTCCATCTAATTAGAAAGATGCATACATAAATAAGGAAATCACAAGTATCACTCAAAAGCTTTAAACCATCACAACATTATCAACATAAAAGAAACATACAATTTTCACATCATGTTTCCATAGCCTTTACTTTGGGACATTTCATACTATTCAACATTTATTCACATTACCACTGCTATCTTGAGCGGAGTCCGATCTCGACCTGATCGGCTAAGTCACCTCAATTGAGACATTTACTTCGATCGCAAACACATTACCACCATGAGCATGGCATGGCGTCCTATCTCGGCCCGATCGGCTAGGCCGCCTTACCATGGCGTTTCCGTTTTCTATCAATTATCTCATTTCGATCTTTGTTTCCCATAAATCATCTCATAAGCACTTGGGGCCATAGCTATCACATTATATATATGGCACTAGGCCACATTTCACACCATTCCCAGTTACAATGGTAGATTCGCAATTTCAGAAAATATGAGCACACAATAGCGTTTAGGATTGTAAGCATAGATGAGGCTTCACATGGATAACACAACATATGCAGCTTCAAACAAAAATTTAAGGTCTACGCATTTCAATAAATAATTCATATCTTTTGCACCTTTTCAAGTTATCAAGATAGCACATCGATCATGTTGAGACCCATCTTTCCCGCATACAAGGCTACATCACCAATTCATGTAAAGTATCGATCAATGGAAGAACCTAAATTTCGGTCTTACCGCATTTATACAAGCAACAATGGAGCTCAATTTCTAAAAGATGGGGTTTTAGTCATACATACCTCAACCGAGCTTTCCTTAATCCTATATTGTTCCGGAAGGTTTGCATTTCAATCTATTTAAGCAATATAACACAATTTAACTCGTAATCGGGAAAAGGTTATAATCAAAGCTCTTTTGAGCATTTTATCGAGCGTCTAGTGTTCATTAAGGCCTTATGGTTCTTTTATGCAAGATTACACTATCTCATTCCCCATGCCTCTTCATTTATAATTCCCCATATTCTTCAAGAATACATGCATGCAATCCAATACCCCTTGTCCCCATGAATTACCTCACTAATTGACCCATTATAGGTATGTGTAAAAGTAAGAGCTGAGGTGATGAAGTCTTACCTCTTGGGATGAAGTTTTAGGTCCCTCACTTGATTATCTTCAATGATTCTACAAGGATTCATGGAGTAATTTTGATGGGAAGCACTTTCCCTCTCTTAGACCCCTCTCTCTCACTCTAGAAGTATCAGGAAATAGGCTCAAAATGAGCTATTACATCGGATATAACGATAGGGAGTTGGATTTAAAATTTAGAAAAATGGAGCCTCAACTCAGGTCTGCGATCGCATTTGCGATCGCAAAGTTGACATGCGGCCCGCATAATGGACCGCAAAATGCTCCCCAAAAACCTGAAGACACTATTTGGGTATTCGACGGAGATGTGGTCCACATACCCGTTCTACGGTCGCATAATGCACCGTAGAATTGCCCCTCACAAAAATTCCAAGGGAATTATGCGGCCCGCATATTGATTATGCGATCACATAATTGACCGCATAGCTAACCTCAATTTTGACCACACTGTTCCATCCTGCGGCAACTATGCGGTCCACATAGCTGTTGTGCGGCTGCATTTTCGACCGCATAATGGTACTTTTCTGAAAAACATTATCCCTTACCTTTTAATGCATAGATTAGTCCAAAGGGTCCGAACCACGGTGAACATTCCTAACACATATTCCTAATTTGTCACTACGAGCTTTTGAGTTTCAAGTACAAGTTTTCATGGGGCTTTACATCCTCCCCCACTTAAAATCATTCGTCCTCGAATAAGGATCAAGGGTCACTTATTAGAAATTCTTTATAAAATCTTCTGCCTTTTACAGCCTAAAACCTGTTAATAGTCTCCAAATTTGGCTAACTCCCTAAATTTCCAAAAATTTTGCCACAGTTTCCTTTGTATCTAGGCCTATCCACCTGTCAGAAAGCCCCAGAATCATATCCTAACAGCATATACATGTTCCATAAACATAACATGACTTGTACAACACCAACCATGGCCATATAGGCAACATATATAACCAAAATGGAACAGTTTTACATTGATTAAATCAAAAGATAAGAGTTCGTAGGAATCAAATGCATAAAAGCTATTATATGACTATTCAAACAATTACGGGTACTTATTTTTCATTTCATCCTCGACTTCCCAAGTGGCTTCCTCAACTTGCTGGTTCCGCCATAACACTTTCATGGATGCAATTTCCTTATTTCTCAATTTCTGAACTTTCCTATCAAGAATGGCAACTGGAACTTCTTCATACAACAACTCTTCATTAACTTCAATAGTCTCAACTAGCACAATAGTGGATGGATCTCCCACTACCTTTCTCAACATAGACACATAAAAGATCAGATGTACCAATGACATCTCGGGTGGCAGCTCGAGCTTGTATGCCACCCGACCAATCCTCTGAATGATTCTGTATGGTCCAACATACCTCGAACTCAATTTTCCCTTCTTTCCAAACCGCATGATACCCTTCATAGGGGAAACCTTCAAAATACCCAATCATCTTCTTTGAACTCTAAATCTCTATGACAAACGTCCGAGTAAGACTTTTGGTGACTCTGAGTAGTTTTCAATCTTTCCTTGATAATCTTGACTTTCTCCAATGCCTGATGCATGAGGTCCGACCCTATTAATTCTGCTTCTCCGACCTCGAACCACCCAATAGGAGATCTACATCTCCTACCATACAATGCCTCGAATGGTGCCATCTGGATACTAGCATGAAAGCTGTTGTTATAAGAAAATTCTATGAGTGAAAAATGGTCATCCGAACTACTCTTGAAATCAAGAGTACAAGCACGCAACATATCCTCAAGCGTCTGAATAGTCCGCTCTGCTTGCCTATCGATTTGAGGATGAAAAGATATGCTAAGAATTACTTGCGTACCCAAACCTTGCTGAAACTTTTCCAAAAGTTGGCTGTGAATTGAGCCCCTCGATCTGAAATGATTGAGACTGGATTGCCATGCAACCTGACTATTTCCCTGATATACAACTGATCATATTGTTCGGCTGTGTCGGTAGATTTAACTGGCAAGAAGTGCGCTGATTTTGTGAGTCGATCCACGATCACCCAAATTGAGTCGAACTTGCGTGGAGTGTGCGACAAACCTAGCACAAAATCCATGTTAATCATCTCCCATTTCCACGTTGGAATTTCAATGCTTTGAGCCAATCCACCGGGTTCTTGATGTTCGGCCTTCACTTGCTGACAATTCGGACATCTAGCCATAAAGTCTGCCACATCCCTCTTCATGTTATTCCACTAATAAACTTCCTTGAGATCGTGATACATTTTCGTAGAACCTGGGTGCACGAAATACCTGGAAGTGTGAGCTTCTGTCATGATCCTTTCCCGACGACCGTCAATATCAGGAACACACAGGCGGTCTTGGTACCATAAGGTACCATCATTCATGACAATGTAAAAAGTTGTGGTCTCGTGTTTATGAATCCCCTCCTTCAGTTGCGCTATTAACGGATCATTGAATTGCTTCTATTTTACCTCCGCCACAAGCGATGATTCAGCCCTATTCTGCACAATTACCCATCATTCATCAAAGTCCGCAAGGCGAACTCCCAAACTAGCCAACTGGTGAACCTCCCTGTCCAATAACCTCTGATATACCTCCAAATGGGCCAAATTTCACATAGATTTTCGACTGAGGGCATCTGCCACAACATTAGCCTTTCCTGAGTGATAGAGAATATCAATGTCATAGTCCTTGAGTAACTCTAGCCACCTTTTTATCTCAGATTCAACTCCTTTTGTTTGAAAATATATTGAAGGCTTTTGTGATCCATAAATACATCCACATGGACCTTATATAGATAATGTCGCCAAATCTTTAGCATAAACACCAGTGTTGCAGGCTCCAAGCCATGGGTCGGATAGTTTTTTTCATGATTCTTGAGTTGCATAGAAGCGTAGGCTATAACCTTGCCATGCTGCATTAACATGCACCCAAGCCCGATCCTTGAAGCATCACAATACACCATAAATCCCTCTGTACCCTCTGGAAGGGCTAAAACCGGTGCTGTTGTCAACCTTGATTTCAATTCTAGGAAACTCTTTTCACAAGCATCGGACCATTAGAACTTAATTGCTTTCTGCATCAATTTAGTCAAGGGAGAGGCAAGAGTAGAAAACCCCTCCACAAATCTTCTGTAGTACCCGGCCATACCCAAGAAACTGTGAATCTCTGTTGGAGTGGTAGGTCTAGGCCAATTTTTCACTGCAGCAACCTTTTGAGAATCAACCATAATCCCTTCCCTGGAGACGACATGACCTAGGAACGCGACAGATTCAAGCCAAAATTCATATTTCAAAAATTTTGCATACAATTGATGTTGCTGAAGAGTCTGCAAGACTGCCCTGAGATGGTCAGCATGGTCCTTCCGACTTTGGGAATACATAAGAATGTAGTCAATAAACATTATAATGAAGGAGTCTAGAAAAGGCTTGAAGACTCAATTCATAAGATCCATGAAAGCTGCTAGGGCATTTTTAGACCAAAAGACATCACCATAAATTCGAAGTGCCCATACCGAGTTCTGAAAGTTGTTTTTGGAATATCTTGCACCATTATCTTCACTTGTTGATACCCGGACCGCAAGTCAATCTTTGAGAAACACGTAGCACCTTGCAATTGATCAAACAAGTCATCTATTATTGGTAGAGGGTATTTGTTTTTGATTGTGACTGTTGATTTGCCGATAATTAATAAATATCCGCAACGACCCATCTTTCTTCCTCACAAACAAGACCAGTGCGCCCCACGGTGACACACTCGGCCGGATGAAACCCTTTTTCTAGCAAATCCTTCAATTATTCCTTCAGCTCTTTCAATTCTGCCGATGCCATTCTGTAAGGTGGAATTGATATAGGTTGCGTGCCTTACATCATATCGATCCCAAAATCAATCTCTCTATCTTGTGGAATTCTAGGGAGCTCATTTGAAAAAACATCCAAAAATTCATTCATAATAGGTAGAGACTCAAGGTTAAAAGCCTTGGCATTGGTGTCTGTAACCTGAACTAAATAATAGATACACCCCTTCTTGATCATCTTCGCGGCCTTAAAGTAGGAAATAAACTGACCTCTAGGAACTACATTATCTCCCTCCCATTCTATCACGGGCTCATTAGGAAATTCAAGCCTCATAGTTCTAGTCCGACAATCAAGTTTGGCAAAGATGGAATAAGGCCAATCCATTCCCATTATTATATCAAAATCGACCATCCCTAACTCAATATGATCGGCCATGGTATCCCTACCCCGTATCATAAGAACACAACCCCTATAAACTCGAGCAGCCGTGATAGACTCACCAACCGGAGTAGACACTAGGAATGACTCATAAAGCTGATCGGGTTCTATCCCAAATCCCATGGCAACAAAAGGGGTAACATAGGACAAGGTGGAACTGGGATCAATAAGTGCATACATATCATGAGATTGGACAGTCAGAACACCTATGACAACATCTGGAGAAGCCGCTACAGTCTGGTGACCACTCATGGTATAGAACCGGCTGGGTCCTCCTCCATTCTGTGTACCACCCCTAGCTGCACCACGCCCTGTATGCATTGGGGTACCTCGAGCGGGAGAGGGGGCTGAAGATGTAGCAGCTGCTGGACCGGATAGTTGTGCCCCTACCCATTCCCTGGCGGGATACACGATAATGCCTCTGAGTATGACCCCTCATCCCACATCCATAACACACAGGTAACTCCAAATAGCAAGTCCCTGAGTACATCTTCCCGCACCTGGGGGCACCGGGACCTCTGCTACTGCTGGAACCTCTCTCCTGACCAACCCTGCTGATGGGATCCCCTGTTGCCCTAAGCGGGCCTGAAACGACTCCATTGCTGCTGCTGGCTGGGCCCTGATAGCGGTGAACTGGCTGAAAACTTTGCAATAGACTGGGATGGCCCTTATGACCCTCCCCAGAAAGCTGATCTTCCCCTACCTAGAGACTCGCCCATGTTGCTCGCAGACCGGGTCTTTCTGCTACCCTCTCTCTCCATTCTATATTTTGCGGTTCTCTGTGGCCTGAGCAAATGCTACCATCTTCCTATAATTCATGTCATAATTCAAGGCAGCTATAGAAGCCTCATTCATAGTCAAAAGATTAAGGCCCTGAACAAACCAGCGCACCCTACCCTCCATTGTGGGCAACATGTGAATATCATATTTGGGCAGGCGGGCAAACTCCATATGGTACTCCAATACACTTCTTTTACCCTGCTTTAGATTCTCAAACTCAGCTACATGGCAGGCAAGAAATTGTCTATAAATGCGTTGGCAAACTCACCCTACCTTGCCGGAGGGATCCCCTCCTCACGGGAATCTTCCCACAACTCAAACCACGAATAAGCTGCCCCTTTCAGACGGTAAGCAGCTAACTCCACTCCCTATGTCTCAGTCGCACGCATAACCCTGAGGGTCTTGTGCATCTCATTAATAAAATCTTGAGGGTCTTCTTCTGGATTGGCACCCGTAAACACTGGAGGGTCTAACTGAATAAATCTGTTCACCCTGGAACTGGTGAAATCCCCTTTTTGGCTAGATGAACTGGGTGCAACATTTGACCTCTGGGCCTGAGAAGCCACTAGTTGGGTCAACATCTGAATAGCTCCCCTAAGATCCCCATCAGAAATACTAGAACCGGAAGCTAGGGCTGGAGGCAGAACATAAGTATCAATAGGAGGGATAGTGGTGCCCTCTGTAGGTGTAGGAACTGGAGTAGTCTACTCTGGAATAGAAGGATCAGGCAGGGTGATAGTAGGGTGGCTACCCTCACCCACAGTATCGAGCAGTGGATTATCAACCACTCCTGAGGTGGCATTGGCTTTTTGGCTAATTCTCACTTTCTTCTTAGGTTCCATTTACTGAATGATAGAATATGCACTAATTAGGGAGGGGACAGTTTCACCGCACGATCCGGAATATCAAAGAAGGGTGTTATTCATAAATGCCCAAGTAGCCTCCAACTTATAGATGTGGTCAACTACACACCGATAAGAAGGACTCTATTAGACACGGCTCCGAGACATCCTAGGACACTTCAAAACCTTAGGCTCTGATAACAAGTCTGTCATGCCCCAAAAATCGAGGAGCACGACCGTCGCTCAATCGAGTGAACCCAACTGAGCAAGCCTTATCAAACACTTCCTACCCAACTTGATATGAATAAGGTAACCATTCTTTCATTCATTTATTTAGTCGAGGAAAGATAGTACAATCTACATTGTTAGTTCACTTTAAATCACAACGTTAAACCGTGGATAAGTTCCAAGATTCCATGAAAATACAATTACACTTTAGAGAAACGAGATTTGAAATTTCAACATAGTTTGTAGACTTACCTATCTCTTGTATGTAACCCACACATATGTCTACGGAGCCTCTAAGGATGTAAAAGACAAGTATGACAATGCCGGCAACAAGGCCCCGGCTATACCTCAAAAGTAGAAGTCTATAACAGAAGATGTGCAATATAACCCCTTAAAGGAGAAAGCGGCTCACCAAGACTTTGAGAAGAAGGATGCTCCGCTGCACACGATCGACACTATCTGCTATGGAGCCACCTACATTCATTTAAAAAATGTAGTGCCCCCGGCAAAAGGGATGTTAGTACCATGGAATAGTACTAGTATGTATACCTAAACTTCATCTAATTAGAAAGAACTTTCATACACAAATAAGGAAATCACAAGTATCACTCAAAAGCTTTAAACAATCACAACATTATCAACATAAAAGAAACATACAATTTTCACATCATGTTTCCATAGCCTTTACTTTGGGACATTTCATACTATTCAACATTTGTTCACATTCCCACCGCTATCTTGAGCGGAGTTCGATCTCGACCCGATCGGTTAGGTCGCCTCAATTGAGATGTTTACTTCGATCACAAATACATTACCACTATGAGTGTGACATGACGTCCGATCTCGGCCCGGTCGGCTAGGCCGCCTTACCATGGCATTTCCATTTTCCATCAATTATCTCATTTTGATCTTTGTTTCCCATACATCATCTCATAGGCACTTGGGGCCATAGCTGTCACATCATATATTTGGCACTAGGCCACATTTCACACCATTCCCAGTTACAATGTTAGATTTGCAATTTAGGAAAATATGGGCACACAATAGCATTTAGGATATTAAGCATAGATGAGGCTTCACATGGATAACACAACATATGCAGCTTCAAACTCAAATTTAAGGTCTACGCATTTCAATACATAATTTATATCTTTGGCCCATTTTCAAGTTATCAAGATAGCACATCAATCACGTTGAGACACATCTTTCCCGCATACAAGGTTACAACACCAATTCATGTAAAGTATCGATCAATGCAAGAACCCAAATTTCAGTCTTACCACATTTACACAAGCAACAATGGAGCTCAATTTCTATAAGATGGGGTTTTAGCCATGCATACCTCAACCGAGCTTTCCTTAATCCTATAATGTTCCGAAAGGTTTGCACTTCAATCTATTTAAGCAATATAACACGATTTAACTCATAATCAGGAAAAGGTTATAATCTAAGCTCTTTTGAGCATTTTATCGAGCGTCTTGTTTTCATTAAGGCCTTATGGTTCTTTTATGCAAGATTACACTATCCCATTCCCCATGCCTATTCATATATAATTCCCCATATTCTTCAAGAACACATGCATTCAATGCAATCCCCTTTATCCCCATGAATTACCTCACTAATTGACCCCTTATAGCTATGTGTAAAAGTAAGAGCTGGGGCGATGAAGTCTTGCCTCTTGGGATGAAGTTTTAGGTCCCTCACTTGATTATCTTCAATGATTCAACAAGGATTCATGGAGTAATTTTTATGGGAAGCACTTTCCCTCTCTTAGACCCCTCTCTCTCACTTTAGAAGTATAAGGAAATGGGCTCAAAATGAGCAATTGCACCGGATATAATGACAGGGGGTTGGGTTTAAAATTTAGAAAATTGGAGCCCCGACTCAGGTCTGCGATCGCATTTGCCATCACAAAGTTGACATGCGGCCCGCATAATGGACCACAAAATGCTCCCCAAAAACCTAAAGACATTGTTTGGGTATGCGACAAAAATTGGTCTGCATACCCGTTCTGCGGTCGCATAATGCACCGCAGAACTGCCCCTCACAAAAATCCCAAGGAATTATGCGACTACTATGCAGCCCGCATACCGATTATGCGATCGCATAATTGACCGCATAGCTGACCTCAAATTTGACCAATACACTGTTCCATTATGCGATAACTATACAGTCCGCATAACTATTATGAGACCGCATTTTCGACCGCATAATGGCACTTTTCTGGAAAACATTATCCCTTACCTTTTTAATACATAGATCAGTCCAAAGGGTCCGAACCGCCGCGAGCAAGAATTTTACACATTCCTAACACGTATTCATAATTTGGCACTACGAGCTTTTGAGTTTCGAGTACTTGTTTTCACGGGGCCTTACAACAATGGAACGAGGAATGCATCGATGCCCTGAGGAAGTTAAAAGCGTACCTATCCTCACCGCCATTACTCGTCAAAGCGGACCCAGGTCGGTGTTTGCTCGTATATTTGGCAGTATCCGAAGTCGCTGTCAGTACAGTCTTGGTCAGCGAAAATAAAGGTACGTAATCTCCTATTTACTATATCAGCAAAACCTTAATAGATGCCAAGACAAGGTACCCTCACCTTGAAAAACTAGCTCTGGCACTAGTCGTAGCTTCACGCAAGCTTAGACCATATTTTCAATGTCACCCTATAAAAGTAATAACCACCTTCCCCCTGAATGGTATCCTACACAAACCCGAGCTCTCGGGCAGACTCGCCAAATGGGTAATAGAACTAAGCGAGAACGACATAACTTACCAACCGTGAACTGCCATTAAGTTGCAGGTGCTCGATGAATTCATCGGCCACTTCAGCGCAGAATTATTGTCCGAGGCGGAACAAGAAGCACTTTGCGCTTCTGCATGTACCAACCTTTGGACCCTCTACACTGATGGTGCCTCAAACGCCTCAAAATCGGGACTGGGACTCATCCTCAAAGTCCCCATGTGCGAAGTAATTCGCCAGTCCATAGGATGCCCAAAGATGACTAACAACGAGGCCGAGTATGAGGCTATGATTGCAGGTGTGAAGTTAGCCCTCAAGTACGACACCTGACGCCTCATCCTCAACTGTGACTCTCAACTCGTTGTAAATCAAGTAGCCGGGACTTTCCAAATAAAAGAGCTAAGACTACAGAGGTATCAGTCGGAAATCCATAAACTACTACCGGAGTTCGGCAAATGCCATCTTGATCAGATCCCTAGGGCAAAAAACACTGAAGCAGATGGCCTTGCCAAATTAGCTGCGGCTACCAAAAATATTAACAAGGAAAACGTGGTCACCCTCCTTCACTCAGCCATAGACCACGTCGAGGTGCTTTCTCTGAACCTAACTTGGGACTGGCGCAACCGCATTATGTCCTATTTACAGGATGGAACACTCCCCAAAGACAAAAAAGAAGCCAAAAAACTCTGGGTGCAGGCAGCTCGATATAGCCTCGTAAATCACAACCTCTACAAGAGAACATTTGGCGCCCCCCTAGCCAAATGTTTTGGACCGCATCAAATAAGTCAAGTACTAGAAGAAGTACACGAGGGTTACTACGGTGCCCATACAGGGAATCCCGACCTCATTTGATGCCTCATTTGCGCCGGATATTACTGCCTACTATGAAAAAAGAAGTCGTGGACTATGTCCAGAGATGTGAACAATGCCAGAAGTACGCTCCTATGATACATCATGCAGGAGAATTCCTCCATTCCGTCACCTCGCCATGGCCTTTCATAGTTGGTCCTCTTCCATCAGGACGAGAAAAGGTACGTTTTCTTTTGGTTTTAACTGACTATTTCTCTAAATGGGTGGATGCAGGTGCGTATACTCAGATACGCGAATAGGAGGTCATCGCCTTTATATGGAAAAATATTTTATGTCGTTTCGGCATCCCCAAAGAAGTCAGTTGTGATAATGGACCCCAGTTCATCTGAAAGAGAATGACTGAGTTCATCGAAAAATGGCACATGAAATGGATACTCTCCACGCCATATCATCCCGCTGCCAATGGCCAAGCCGATCCTCCAACAAAGTGATGCTGGACATACTAAAAAAGAAGCTCGAGGAAGCTAAAGGGTTATGGCCCGAACTACTACCTGAAGTACCATGGGCATATCGAACTACGCCAAAGTCCAGCACGGGAGTAGCCTACTCATTGGTCTACGGGACCAATGCAGTCATACCCGTTGAGGTTGGGGAACCTAGCCTGAGTTACTCCTATATAAGCGGGGTGGATGATGATGAAAGTAGGTTGCAAGACCTAGATAAAGTTAAAGAACGGAGAGACATGGCCCACGTGAGAATGATAGCCCAGAAGCAGCAAGTTGAGAGATACTACAACAAAAAAGGCAAGGTAAGATCACTCAAAGTTGGTGACTACGTCCTCAAGGCCAAGACACTAGCAACAAAAGACCCAAATGAGGGAAAGTTAGGAACAAACTGGGACGGACCATATAAAATCATAGCAGCATTAAACAAAGGAGCATTCCAATTAGAAATAATGGAGGGAAAGCTACTCCAAAACAACTGGAACATCGCCCATCTCAAGTACATCCACTTCTGAAAGGCGTCACCTAATTCGTACTCTTTTTCCCTCACCCGAGTTTTGTCCCAATCGGGTTTTCTCGGGGAGGTTTAATGAGGCGGCGAAGGGGATACCCTATGGATCAGAACATTATTCATCACTTCGTCCCGTCGATATGATCTCTGGGTCAAAGTAATGAAGGGACTATATAGTCCAATCTCCATTGTATGAACGGAATTCAATCTCCATTGTATGAACGGAGTTCAATCTCCATTGTATAAATAGGATTCACTCTCCATTGTACGTACGGAATCTAATCTCCATCATATGAAATGCAAATCTCCTAATGGCCAAGGCCATCGACATTAGTTAGACCTCGTTTGAACCACGACGGGATACTACAACGACAGTCGAAGTAACATCCTAATGGCCAAGGACATCAACATTAGTTCGATCTCGTTCAAACCACGATAGGATATTACGACGACAGACGGAGAGACAACTTAATATCCAAGTCCAACGACATCAGTTCGACCTCGTTCGAACCACGGCGAGATACTACTTCGGCGACAGTCGAAGTAACATCCTAATGGCCAAGGCCATCAATGTCAGTTCGACCTTGTTCGGACCATGACGGGATACTACTTTGACGACAGTCAACGTAACATCCTAATGGCCAAGGACATCGACATTAGTTCGACCTCGTTCGAACCACGAGGGGATATTACGACGACAGTCGAAGTGATATCCTAATGGCCAGGGCCATCGACATCAGTTTGACCTCATTCGAACCACGGCGGGATACTACTTCGACGACAGTCGAAGTAACATCCTAATGGCCAAGGCCATCGATATCAGTTCGACCTCGTTCAAACCATGACGGGATACTACTTCAACAACAGTCGAAGTAACATCCTAATGGCCAAGGCTATCGACATCACTTCGACCTTGTTCGAACCACGGTGGGATACTACTTTGATGACAGTCGAAGTAACATCCTAATGGCCAAGGCCATCGACATTTTTGACCTCGTTCAAACCACGACAGGATATCACTTCGGTAACAATCAAAGCAATATCCTAATAGCCAAGGCCATCGACATTGCTTCGAACTCGTTCGAACCACAATGGGATACTACTTCAACAACAGTCGAAGTAACATCCTAATGGCCAAGGCCATCGACATCAGTTCGACCTCGTTCGAATCACGACGGGATACTACTTTGACGATAGGCGAAGTAGCATCCTAATGGCCAAGGCCATCGATATTAGTTCGACCTCGTTCGAATTATGACGGGATACTACTTTGACAACAGTCGAAGTAGCATCCTAATGGCCAAGGCCATCGACATCAGTTCAACCTTGTTCGAACCACGATAGGATACTACTTCGATAGCAGTCAAAGTAACATCCTAATGGCTAAGGCTATCGACATCAGTTCGACCTCGTTCGAACCATGGCGGGATACTACTTCGATGACAGTTGAAGTAACATCCTAATGGACAAGGTCATCGACATTAGTTCGACGTCGTTCGAAGAACGACGGGATATCACTTTGGTAACAGTCAAAGCAACACCAAAGTTTTTCAAAGGAATCGAGGGTTGGGTGGCGCCAGAATTGAGGCGGCAGGCTTCAAATCAATGCAGGAAACCAAGCACCAAACCGTCAGTCTTTTACCTCGAAAATCAGCATAATGATGATGCATTTGACGGCTGACGTCACCCAGGGTGGCGTGTACTCTTAGAAATCATGCCATACATGACTACCACCTCTCGCTGATCATGCCGTATTATCACGACGAGTCAAATTCCTCCTAAAAGGATACATCAAGTCCGCTCATCAAGGATGCATCCCGTTGCGACCTCGACAAGCGGAGGGACTAACTATATAGGTCAAAATTTGATCGACCACGGCCTATAGCAAGTATGACCAGGGACCTAGGACCCACGAGTTGATACAGGGGTACGATCCAGAGGTGGAAGGGGTGACGCCATCGTATAAGCATTAGATCTGGCATGGTAGATAGTCCTTAATTTGTCGTCCACACAGTTAAGGAAAATCTCTCAACATATAAGAGGGATTCGAGCCTGGTAAAAGAGAGGTCTGGAATATACAGAATTATTAGCTATCTTTCTACTATTGTCTCTCTATTATTATTCTCTCTCTCTCTCTACCATTGTCACCCTAGAGTTTGTTATCTTCGGCTAAGATTTGCCCCTTCATCTTTAATTGATTTGCTTAAAGAGAACTTAAAATCATTTCGGTCAAACACCTAAGAGATTCAACTTTTTGATCCCCTGGATTGCTCCGCTCAAGTAAATATGGCGACAGACACAGTTAAAGCTCATTTATGGATGGGTATTTACAAAGAACTTCGCGTAACCAATATGCCTCTCGTCAACCAATTCAAGCTTGATGTGAAAAGGTTACATTTAAAGACATCCTCTTTCCTCTTCTTTTTCACCCCTTTTATAAACTTGTATACGGTCAAAATCAGGTGTCCCCGATTTTGCTGACTCGATGGGTCACGTCGAGAACAAGTTCAATATGGACCGGGTTCGAGCTCGATGGCGAAATACAGGTCTCGAAGATCGAAGTGTTCGATGAACACCGAGGTCGAATATGACCAACTTCGAAATAATACCGCTATGGTTTTGTAACAGAAAGAGTGAGATTCCCGCGGTGGCCCTAAGGTCACGGCGTAAATTTTGGGACGGATTTGTACTAGGCGGTTAGACAATTAGACAACTATATAAAAAAGCTGCCCTACTCTAATTAGAAATGTACCTTATTTAGGATTCCTCCCCTACATAAAGGGGATCCAATCATTTGTAACACCATCAATCATTGAGAAGAGAATATATATATTTCACTTTCTTGCCCACTGTTAATGTGACTTGTCTTCTTATTTTATTGTTGTTATCCGCATACCTCGAGGTCACCATTGTTCGAGGTCGAGTTCTGCTTATATATTAGTTTGACTTACTTTACTCTTTAATTTACATAGTAGATTTCTTGTTTATCAATTAGTATTGGATTAAATCACGTATCTTTAAAATCACATTACAATTTTAATGCTTACTCGAATTTTAGGGTAAACAAAGTTTAACATATAAACGAATATCACTGTTCCACTATAATCTAGGAACTACGCGAATATCTGCTGAATGACCGTTGTATTGTGCAAGGAAATGAATTGCATCTGCTCTGGGCAATGCCAGAAATTCCTGCACCAAATATTCATAAATAAGTAACAGTTGCACGGAAAACCTGCTAAAATGGCACGTAATGAGAACACCTAGAAAATTAACGTAATCTCCTGATTCAAGCAGCACATCGCGACAGGGGGAGATACACATCAGTAAAATAACATCAACAACATAGTCTTCTACAACAGGTTCATCGAGATGCAATAACAAGGTTAAAGTTAGAACAAAGCTTGTAAACCAGAACAAAACTGACCATAACCTTTAGTATTGCACTTTCATCACATCCAACATCTCTGGCTGATGACTGGGTTTGACTTCCATCTTCTTTTTTCCTATATTTAAGGTCCATCGCCGCTCATATACCAAACCAATTGTGTTAGATTTTAAAATCTATAAAACAAACCAAATTAACAAAAGTCAAGTTTTTCAAGCTAATTTTCCAGTAAAACCTTCATAACCCAAACATATAATTTTTGCTTCGAATATTTCTTTAATCCTAGTAAGATACAATTATATAAGGTGTTGCCCAAAAAAATAACACAAAATATGAAGTGAGTCATGACATTGTACTAAAATAACGATACAGAAAATGAAATGACATAAAAATAAATATTGCTAATCAATAAGCCATAATAAAAATGAACATAGTAAAAAAGTACTAAACATGCTAAAATAAGTATTAGTCACATGGCTAAACACTAAAGAAAAATACACTAAGTAATGCATTTTTACTGTCTAAACTAATGCAAAATTTTTATATATATATATATATATATATATATATATATATATATCCAACACTACTGCCATTTTTATTGTTAAATTATATAACTTTTTTTGTTAGCATTAGTTATTATTGATTTAATTTTGCTCTGGGCTTTATTTAAGTTACTAACATCTATGCTCTATAAAACTTATTGGACGGTTCAAAAATTTTAAGTCCTAGCTTGAAATAATACATTTAAAGAGAAAAATTATGAAGAAATTTAAGAAATATTTATAAATTACATTAGAATAAATAATTTTATATATAAAATACTTTTAAAAATTATATATATGTGATATGGGGTTGGTTTGGTTTTGATTTGTCTTTTTTAGTCAAAACAAATTAATTATGGCTGATTTTTTTAATATCATTATAAGTTAAATCAAACAGCTACTCAAGTTTTTTTTTTTCTTCCTATTTAATACGAATTATCTATTTGGTGGCATTCGTAGTTTTCTCTCCACACCCCTCTAAAATGATAACACATTCATTTGAATAAAGTATTTTTCTACCCCAAGACAAATGTACACGTAAAAAGAGAAAGAGGGCAGGTTGAGGTCAAGTCAAGTCAACTTGTAAGCTATAGATTAGTGTTGCAGCGAAAAATCTTATTTTGTCTGGTATCTCTTTTTTTGTCTCGATGAATCTCAGACTTCTGTGAATTTAGATGCGTGATATATGGGTCCATAAATAGGTGAAATAAAAAGAGGTCTCACATAAATAGTATAAGTTGTGTGAGACACAAAATAAAATTACTAGCGTTGCAGTTAATATGAATGTTATCCTTAAGGATAAGATTTTCTTTTTCTATGAAGTTGAAACAGAAGAAACAAGTCACTACGGTCCGGCTTGATCATATATTTTGGCAATGTTTTTTCAAATCTCTTTTGAAAATATTATTTTTTCATAAATTAATGATCTATTTTTGAAAAGTTCGTAAAATCTAGTTTAGGGTAGATTTTGGGTGAAACTTGTTCTCCCACTCACAAAACTTTAAAATTTTTTTTAAATAAAATACATTTCCAAACATAATTTTAACTTCCAAAAATTATTTTTTCAAAACTATTTAAAAATTATTTTTTCAAGTTTCAACCAAATCTAAATACTACCTAGCTAAAAAGTTGTTTTTGTTTAGAATATCTGAAGTTAATGTCAACCAATATATCCATACGAAAGGTTTTGCGTTTGGAGAAACGCAATCTGCAATCCACACGAAGCCACAACTTGCTGTAATATGCGTATATGTTGACTTTTTAATTAGGATAAATCATGTGACACAAAACTAAAGATATCAAAATGCATAGGATACTCCTCTGATGAAAACGTATAATTGTCTGTTAAATGATCTAATAGTGAAAAAAGGGTTAACACAGTTCAAAGTTAAAATTCTTCATCATTTGATTGGCATTTTTGGCAATTTTGACAACCCTTTGTTTTTCTTTGTGCCACAATTCTTTTTCAAAAGTTTCGATTGAACCAGATGTAGTTAATTTTAATTTTTTAGGAGCAGGAAACCTTGTGTTATGATTTGAAATGGAAGCATTATCCCTTGATTGTATTATGCCTTGAGAATAGTAAGTGCTTTAATTGTGACGCTTAGGCTCAGTTTTTAACTCTTGTATAAGTACCTTAAATTATATGATCTTGACTTTGCTTAACTATTTTGACTATAGTGTCTTGATGAGTCCGATCTTGAGTGAGTTATGTGCCATGTGTGTGTGAGGTTTGGTGTTATTCAGTATAGTGCATTTGATGTCTAGAACTTGCCTCGTGTGTTTGCAAAGCGAAATAATAGTTTTCTTCCGTCTTGAAAAAGATATAGGCATTTGTTTGTTGAGCCACATATATCCTATTACCCACCTAATTGCTATGTATCTTAGTTAACCCCTTTGAGCATGTAGTCATGTTTCTTTGGCGACCACATTACAAGCGTTACCCATTTGTTTGAATTTGACTATCTATTTGAACCTTGTACCTCTCATGAGCACTTAAATTATTATGAACTTTTTAAAAGTTTAATTGTGGGATGGTTGGTTTGGCTATTGAGTGAAATAATTGAAGTAAGGAGAAACGTGCAATGTTTTGAAAAAGTAAGAGCCATGTTGAATTGAAAAGAAAAAAAAAAGAAAAAAGAATATAGTATATTGGTGTGAAAAATATACCTTGATAACTGACAACTCTTGATGTAATTGTGCTCAAAGAAGTAGGAGTTAATATATACTGAGGTGAAGGTGGAGTCATGGTTTGCCATAAGTGTGGGGTTTTGAATGTTAAATTGTACGTATTAAAGTGCTTAGGGAGCTGTAGTCAATCTTATATCTAAATGTATCATACCCGTCCCGCAGCCTACATCACAAATAAGTTAAGTCATACTTGATCCTTGACTGAATGACCTCAATTAGTAGAGTAGTACATTACGAACAAGCTTATGGTATGTCTTTTTGTGTCACATGAATGTCACTTTTGATAGTGAATGAATTCTTTTTATCTTGAGTTCCTAATTATTATTAAACTTTATTATTTGTGGAACTACTCTCTATTGTTGTGAGGGCACATAATTTACAAAGTAAAGGTAATATAGTTGACCTCTATGCATGTTAGAGTAACTGAGTAGGTTGTGAAAAATGCATGGTGCTTTTTAGTCAACTCTTGAGGCGAAGAAGTTGCAGTATTATTTTAATCTGTTTTATTATTCTTGGTGTGGTGAAATAGGAGACTTGTTTAGAAAGGTCGTGTCTATGTGAAGTGTATTTTGATTGATCGAGGACGAACAATGGTTTAAGTGTGGGTCTTGATGGTAAGCTAGAAACCCGTGTTTTAGCTGTATTTTGCACAATAATTACTAAACTTTACTAATGTTTGAGCTTAAATGATGGCGATTTGCACTTATTACGTATTTTATGCTTTGCAGGAAATGATTCCAAATTAAGAAAAAATTTTGAAGCTAAATCAAATAATTTGAAGCTTTGAAATCTGAGTAGAAGTCCAAAAAATTAAATCGGTATCGCATTCGAATATTGAGGACCGAATACACATGTAAAAGATAGAGGAAAAATGGTTAAAGCCATTTAAATGGCCCATCATGGCATGGTAACCAAAATGGGGGATAAGGTGACAATATGGGCTCCACGTGCCTAACTTTCTTATAGAATTCAACGTGCCTAAATTGCTTAAAGAATTCATTTTGCCTAAGTTGCTTTCAATGAAAAGATACATCAAGCATAAAACGCAGTGCTGTAGACGAAAAGCACTACTGTCGCGCCGCATGGAGCGACGCGAGGTGCAACGCGATAGTGCAAAATGTGGCCAGATTGTATTTTGCAAAGTGTTCTCGAATTTATCACAAGCGCACCAAATGGCGCGACACGGAATGCGGTAGCCTAAAAATGTTAGAATGACTTTCCGTTTTCGCTAAAAAAGGGTGGTTTTGTTCGGGGATTAACTGGGGATGGCTTAAATACACAGGAAAAATCCATTTTTGGCACTTTTGACACATTCTTGACCCAAGGAGGCTTGGGAAGAACACAAGGACAAGGATTTCATCATTCCTTATCCACTCAAGATCCAGGTTTGAATTGAATTTAAGTTTTTCTATACTTTACTTACATTTGTGAAGAACTTATCCATGTCTATGGAGTAGTTCTTTTTGGGTTTTGATGAATTTGGTGTATTGATGATTGTTTGTGGATTGTAACTCTATTTCTATGTATCTAAATTGTTTTGGAGGATTTATTTATTGCATCTATATTCAGTTGTACTTGTAATCAAAAGAGACATAACCTGTGATATATTTACATTACATTTGTGGTTGAGTTCATAGAGCCTTCTAGTTAATCGGAAGAGTTTAGTTGAATCGTTGATTAAACCTAGTTAGGAAAAAAAATCGAAAAAGGTTTTCCTAAAGACCGATCCACTATGCATTCTTGCATATCTTCACAAATCTTAAATTGGTTCAACTCGTGAAGTTAAGACTTAATCGAGAGAAGAGTTTTTGCTGAACATTTGAACTAATAATAGAGTGAATTTGAGAGACTCACTTGAACATTAGAACTGAATTATCTAGAGTTAGATCCCGAATAATTATCTTGCACCTATCTTGTCAAAATCCTATCTTCTCCCACTGATAACCTTAGTTGCTTATTCCGTGTTTCAGTAGTCATTAGTCAATAGCTGTAGATTATTAGTTAATTTAAATTAGTAATCATATAAATCTCAACTCTTGATCCTCCTGCGTAGCAATCAAGCTACAAACTACGAGAACACTGTTTAATTTTAATCCTTATGGAGATGATAATTAATCTAAACTATCTTTGACTGGCAAGCACAATTTAAGTGTTTTTTTGCGCTCGTTATATACTCATATTGTGGTGACGTCGGAGAAAAATTTTGGATTTTATTATTATACCTGAAAAACATGCCTATTTTTCGTAACTGTGAATGACTTGAGCATCATATCTTTGAGTTATTACTTGTACTGTTTTATTATATTGTTACGAGTTGTTCTTGACTATTGGTGTTGGATTATGACCGTTGTCCAAGCCTGTCACTACTTTCAGCCAAATATTAGGTTTGTTACTTATTGAGTACATTGGGTCGGTTATACTCATACTACACTTTTGCACCTTTTAGACTTTGGAGCTGATTTGTTGATGTGTATGGCGGAAGCTAACACTGAAGATGTATATGTGTTCCAGTTATAGCTACCTCTTGTTCTTGATAGCTTTAGATTTATAAATTTGTATATGTACATTTTGAATATATGATGAATTTATTTCATACCAGCTTTGTAAGCTCTAGATCTTAGGAACTCATGATTTGTACTGCCAACTCTTAGGTTATGTATAAAAGTCTAGTAATTTCATTATTTATTTCTCAGTAAATCTCATTTGAATTGGATTGTTATTAATTGTCTCATATAGGGGTTTGGTTAGGTTCCATCGCCACTAGTTGGATTTTGGTTTATGACACATAGAAGACTGAGTCATGCTAGTCTTTCTTAACTCACCAAGTTGGCAGCAAAGGACCTAGTCCTTCGATTAGAAAATAGAGAGACAAGGTATGTGATGCCTGCATGAGAGTGAAATATGTAATGTCATCTTTTAGTTCTAAAAAGATTGTCAGCACCTCCAAACTCCTAGAACTCCTTCACATGGACTTATGTGGACCAATGAGAGTGAGGATCAGGGCAGGCAAGAGGCATGCAGTCATTGTAGATGATTTTTCTAAGTACACATGGACCTTGTTTTTGTGATAAAAAGATAAACTTTATACTTTTTCTGTGTGTGTGTCAGAATGATCCAACAGAAACTGGGTTGTAATGTTTAAAGTATAAAAAGAGGCCTTGAAACTGAGTTTGAAAGTTCCAAATTCCTTGAGTTCGGTAACACACATGGCATTGATCATAAATTCTCTGCACATAGAACTGCAGAACAAAATGGCATTGTAGAAAGAAATAATAGTTCTCTAAAAGACATGGGGAAGACCATGTTGATTGCTAGTGGATTGCCTAAGAGCTTCTGGGATGAGACAGTAAATAGTGCTTGTTACTTGCTAAACAAATGCATGGTTAGACCTATTCTTGAGAAAGCTCCCTATGAGTTACTTCGAGGAAAAAGGCCCAACATCACTCACTTGAGAGCTTTTGGGTATAAATGTTTGTGCATAATAATGGCAAAGAAGTTTTAGGTAAGTTTGATGACAGAAGTGATGAGGGAATTTTTCTTGGGTTACTCACCACATAGTAAAGCCTATAAAGTTTTTAATAAAAGAACTATGTGCCTAGAAGAAAATGTTCATGTTATTTTTGATGAATCGAACAACATGGCTAAGAAAGATCTGCAGGATGAACACTATTACAAAGGACTCACTAATGAAGGAGATTCTAAAGAACCTAAATATCAATCTGAAGATGGATCAGGATATCCTAAGGAAGTTGAGAGTGATCAAGAGAAACAAGAAGAAGAGGGAACTACTCAGACTGCTAGCCAGATCGATGGAGTTATACTTACTTACATTGTTCCTTTAGGTCACTCTGTGGGTGAACCATCTTTGGGGATGCAAATTAGACCACAGAAACATAAAAATTTACACCCATTTGAGAATATTATCTCTAATCCTAATGTTAGAGTGCAAACCAGATCATCTCTGAGAAATCGATGTGCACTTACAACATTCCTCTCACAGGTTGAATCTAAGAATATAAAAGAAGCTCTAAAGGATCCGTATTAGATTATAGCCATGCAAGGAGCTAAATCAATTTGAAAGAAGCAAGGTCTGGCACTTGGTACGGAATTGTCGTAAGTAACATATGGGTGTTTAAAAAGAAGATGGATGAACATGGAAACATAACAAGAAATAAGATCAAACTTGTGGTGCAGGAATACAATCAAGAAGAAGGAATTGACTATGATGAGACATTTGCACATGTAGCCAAAATGGAAGCTATAAAGATGCTAATAGTTTTTTTTGCACACATGGAGTTCACCATGTACCAGATGGATGTAAAAAGTTCATTCTTAAACGGTTAGCTGAATGAGGAAGTGTTTGTTAAACAACCTCCTGGATTTGAGAGTGAAGAATTTACTAACTATGGGTTTAAGCTAGACAAAGCCATGCATGGACTGAAACAGGCTCTGAGAGCTTGGTATGAAAGACTCTTAAAATTCCTCTAAACCAATAACTTTATAAGAGGAAATGTGGATAACAAACTGTTCTTGAGGAGTAAAGGCAAGAATGTTCTGATAGTACAAGTATATGTGGATGATATTATCTTTGGAGCTACTAATAAAACAATGCACAAGGAATTTGCCGAGATGATGGGGAATGAGTTTGAAATGAGCATGAAATGTGAACTGAACTTTTTCTTGGGGTTACAGATCAGGAAAACACCTATTGGAACCATGATAAATCAGCAAAAATACATCACGAAACTGTTGAAGAAATTTCACATGAACTCTTCTAAGTCTATAGACACTCCCATTTCCATTTCAACAAAGCCGGACCTTGATAAAGAAGGAAAAAGTGTTAAACAAAGCTAAGAGGAATGATTGTGTCATTGTTGTATCTCATAACAAGCAAGCTTGATATTGTATTCATGGTGGGGCTATGTGCAAGATTTTAGGAAAATTCCAAAGAATCTCATATGAAAGTTGTCAAGAGGACACTGAGATATCTTGAAGAGACTCCTGATATGTGTTTATGGTATCATAGAGGGTAAAACTTTGATCTAGTTGGTTATGTTGATGCTGATTATGCAGATTTTCATGTTGACATTAAAAACACTTCAAGAACTACACATTTTCTTGGTTCTTTCCTGGTGTCCTTGGGAACAAAGAAGCAAAATTCAGTGGCTTTATCTCTAACTGAAGCTGAATATGTGGCAACATCATCTTGTTGCGCTCAATTGCTATGGATAAGACAATAGCTAAGGGACCCTGGTATATTTGTTGATTATGTTCCTATTTTATATGACAACACTAGTGCCATAATCATTGCTAAAAATTCCTATCGACATAAGATAACCAAGCACATTAACATTAGACATCACTTTCTCTAAGATAATGTTGAAAAAGGAATATCTCGAATAACTTTTGTATAAGTGAAGATCAAATTGCTGATATTTTTATTAAAGCTTTGAATAAGGATAACTTTGAAAGGAAAAGGTTGGAACTGGGACTTATTAATACTTCCAACTAGGTTGAACCCTAATGATTGGCTAGAAAATGTATAATTAGATATAGATGGTCAAGTACAATATGTTTTATTCTGTCTTGTGCTTGTTTTAAGCACACACACTTTCCCAGAACTAGCTGATAACTATGTCTTATAATACTAACCTATTGTGTTGAAGCTTAACTGCAAAAATAAGTATCGTGTCTTGATTCGTTGGGGCTTAATATCTGAAATTACTATGATACTCAAACCTTCTAATCTTGTTAGCATCACTCCTAGTTGTCATCTAGTCAAAGATTAAGGGGGAATCATAGAGCAATTAGGGTTTAATTACTCCAAAATTCTAACAATCAAATATAACTACTATTAGAATCCCATTAGAACTCAAATTCAGTTACTCTCCTTCTTCTAGTGAAATCAATAATTACTTCTTTAAAAGGCCACTTATGATCCGTTTCTCAGACCTCAGTGTTCTTCTAAAACCCTAAGCAAGAATCAAGAAATATCTCTCTCGTTGCCTTCCTCGATTTCATCCTCTCATCACTATGCCTAAATCCAGCCAAACTCTTTCTAAAGAAAAATCATCATCCAAGGCTGAAACCAAACCCAAGAAAATGAAGCCTAAACTAAAGAAAAATTCAAAATCAACAAGTGAACTTGCAACCACAACTGCTCCTTATACACCTATATCCTTCACTGTACCTGCACCATCGTCCCATGTTTTTGTTGCACCCACTACCACTTCTACTGGGCCTTCACTTCCAATACCACATGCCTATGCACCTGTGTCTGCCTCAAAATACATCTCTAAGTCCACTAAAATCAAGGCTATTCCAAGAATATCTATTAAAAGTGACAAGGAAGTGACTGACGCGATGGTGGATACAGTAGTCAAGGAAGCCATGGTTTAGGGCGAATCAATGTCAACTAATATAAGTCAGGTAAAATTACCGCCATCAAAGTTAGATATTCTGATTTCTATTATTGATATTTCACCCTTAGAGATTGTTCCACCCATAAATGATAAACTACGAGTGGAGGAACCAGCTATAGAAACAGACATAGCAACTCATGAGAAAAGGGTAGAAACCGCTAATGTTATGCCTATGGTTGATAAGGAAGGTGTTAAAGAACTAGTAAATAAGGAGGCTTTTGATGGTGTCTCTTTTAGCTGGACTAAGGATGAGGATGATGATGAATGTGTGGAACTTGGAGGAGTGAAGGCTAGCCATGATGAGCATCAGGCTCAGGACACGACTAATGATACTGATGATTAAGAGAGCGAGAATGAGGGGGAATGTAGTGAGGAAAAGAGTGATATGGAGGGGGAATTTTGTGAGGAAAATGAGAGCGAGGCAGAAGAAATGTTAGATGAACACGAAGTTGATTCTGGAGAAAAAAAATATAGTGAGGAAGAAGGTGATTCTGAGAGTGAAGGTGAGGATGGAGAAAATAAAAGTGCAAATTAAGGTGAGCATGAAGAGAGTGAGGAACAAAATAAGAGTGCAAGTGGGGAATATGAAGGTTCCATGGCTATTGGAAACACTGTCATAGCCTTTTTAGAAGAAGCAAGTAGAGAGAAAAGGTATTGAAAAAACTAGGCCCTTGTTAACTCCTTTCACCAGAGATGAGGAGGTCAGCAGTGATGAGGATAATTTACCCTTGTCTACAATAGGAAAGAAAATCAAGAAGTCCTTGTGAAGACTACAAAGTCAGTTATCCCTACAAGAAAAGAAATGGCTCTTCCTGCTAGTACTCGTCTCACAACGAGTAAAAGAAAGGTTATTGATGACCAAATCATTATGGAGTCCAGAGGTGCCAAGTAAGAAAGTTCCACTTGTTGAACCTATTGTTGAGTTGGAAGATGATTCTGATTCTACTTTGCAAGAAAAGACATCAGCATCAATGAAAAAAGTTGTCAAATTTACCAAGGTAGCTACCCCATCTAAAATGGCCAATAAAGGAAAGAAAGGGAAGGGTATGCCTGTCGCGCTCCTTTTTTCTTGTGAAATCGGATTTATGACATTTGAGAGGACAACTCGTTCCCTTTTGGGAATTGGGTTTGAATTGAAGATTCACAACCTAATGATTAAGTGCATTAGGACACTAAGAACAATTTTAATTTAGAAAACCAGAAATTGGGTAAGGGCTCGAAATTATCCTGAGGGGAAGTTGTTAGGCACCCCTCGAGATCCACTAGTGTAGTTCCTGGCCATATTATAATTGTGACTTTAAGTGCAAACAACAAGCAGATAGGTGAGAGTTTCAAATGTGAGGGGGTTTTCACATAATTGTTGCAAGTAATTGAAGTTAAATGGAATTAAAGAAAAAAAAAACTGAAATTTGAGAAAAGCAGTTTTGAAATTCTGAATAAAATAAGCAAGTAAAGGAAAGGGGGTCCAAGGTTTATAAATAATATAGATCACCCCACACAACACCCGGTAACCACTTATACACATGGTGTTATCGTGTGGTCATCATATTCATATCTACCCTTTTTTACCCCGTTAAGGTATTAAACGGGGAATGATCCCGTTTTACTTATTGCATGTTATTACCCGCCTCAATCCTATCAGTCCCGGAGGCATTTGGGACTACTAATCCTAAAGGGAAGAGGTATGGGGTTTTATAGTTTTAAAAGGACAAAATTCTAAGGCGACTATCAAAACACATACGAAGCAAATATGGGGAGAAGCACATAACAGATAGAAAGGCTCAAAGAAACCTCCTTAAAACCAAAGAGAATCATATAGCTTAGCATGTCTTACACGTAGTGATTAGGGTCTGATTAAACTTAAGATTTGTGGTAGACTGATCTATTATATATATTTTAGATAAGAAATCTAAATCAGGCCTGCCTGCTGGTTGTAGCTAAAAATCTAATTCAGTTTACAAGTTTACCTCATGGCTTGCCGAAGTGTTAAGTGAAACCTATAGACATGATATCTATTAGTTTCAGAAAAGAAGTATGCTAATTTAGGGAAAGAAGTTATTAGTTAACCAGGAAAGGCGAGTTTTGGTAAAAGAGCATAAATTCTTCAAACGTTAAGCATTATCGTTACTGATTTTAGACCTATAAAGGAATGAACGATTCAGGTTTGGTTGATGGTTCCTATAGTCATGCTTTCTAAGCGTTATTAACTTTAAACACTTTTTATAGGTGTAATAAGAGTGCAGAAATCCTATGGGCATGCTATCTGAATGCTGTTAGTTTTTAATCGTATAAACAGGTTTGCCTAGTGACCAATGCATATGTAGGATCTGAATTTCTGGTTAACTCATAGACATGATATCTACATGTGATAATGAAGAATTCCTTATAGACATGGTATCTATATGTGAGATGCAGAATTCCTTGTAGACATGGTATCATTATGTGAGATGCAGAATTCCTTATAGACATGGTATCTATATGTGAGACGCAAAATTCCTTATGGACATAGTATCTATGTTGATGCATAATTCCTTATGGATATGGTATCTATGTGGATACATAATTCCTTATGGACATGGTATCTACATGGATGCAGAAATGCAAAAAATCCTATGAGCAGAATATCTATGTAGATACAGACGTGCAAAGCTGTAAGTACGATACATGAATACAGAAGTGTAGTAATTCCCTATGAGCATGATATCTATCCCTTTGCATGCATGGTTACCCTTACCTTTTCACTAATCACCCCACAAGTTTATTACAAAATTATTACAGTCCAAAACTAAAATTAAAAAACTACATCAGAAAAATTAATATTACAACCAAGGAGAGTCTAATTCAAACTTCCTGTCTGAAGCATGAAGTAAACCAACTCCAAAAATCAAATCCAAATCCTTTCTCTCGTTTGGGATGTGTCAGAGTTCCTAAGAGCCTCAAATGGACTCCGGGTAGTGCTCACACCCAAATACATTACAGGATTGAGTCATAGTGCAGTATGAAAGGGCCAGCCCTCAAGTGTCAAAGTTCAGAGGGAACTCAAGGTCCCAAGGCAAGGCTCAGAGGAGGGAGGCAGAAGACAGGCTAGTGGGCATACCTAGCAATAGGAAATGCTGGCACACCCCACCAGCCTGTTAGAACACATTGTTTTGGGAGTTAGGATCCCCAAAGTGATCAAGTCCAAACATGAACAATAACTTGCATATTGCCATGTTCTGAACCACAACTCGAAGCACATAGAGGGAAACAGGGGTGCAGGATTCACAGCAGAAACAGATGAAAGGAAATTAACATGCTAGTTGAGATTTAGCTCCATATAGATAGTAAACTAGACATGGGTGTAAAGGATGTAAGTAAACAAATTGGGATAATGCTGAAACCAAAACTAGAATATACAGTCTCAAGGAAACAAGCAAAAGATAGCAGTAGTCTTGTTAAGCCAAAGTGCAGATAGGAAGCAAGAATACTCCAAGTATGAGTTTTGTGAGATTGTAAGTGTGAAGTATGAAGTGTGAGTGTCGTGTGTAAAAGGGTCGTGCCCTTTTATAGTGTAGAAAGCAAGTAGAAATAGGTAAGAAAATAGTTTGAAAATCAATTACACAAGGTTTTCCTTTAATTAAAGGATTCTAATTTCAAACGGGTAAAACTAATTAAGGAAAGAGATTAATCAAACACTTTTCAAAGCAGTACAAGAGGGGTAAATACATAGAGGTTTACTTAAGGACAAGGTCTTGACAGTACACGGTTGTACAATTTAAGAAAAGGAAATCAATTGAAAGCCAAGAAATCATAAGTCGAAAATTTTGTATAAATGAACCAAGCCAGAAAGGTGGAAAGATTTTACCTTAAGAAAAATCAGTAACAATCAATTAGACCTATTAAAAGGAATTCTGAATCAATCACAAGTTGGTAAACCTTTTTGAAGAAAGATTCATTATATATGAAGGCATACAGACACGTTAAAACATGAAGAAATTTGTCATGCCATTGTAAGGCTAGTGAAAACTCCAGAGAAGTCAGAATTACATGAAAACAAGGGAGTCCAAACTCGGTTCATAGGCTCAGAGATTAGTCTAAAAGAGTCAAGGGTTCTCAAACAGAACCCTAGTTCAATTATATGACCAAACTCGGCGGAACCCCCAAATTCTAAGGTTGCCACCTTGAGTCAAATACAGAGATGAGGAGGCAACAAGCTCAGAGATTCTTTTTCAGAATCTCTTGAGAAGACAAGAAAATACAATAGAAAATTCAAAGCAAACAGAGTGAAGGAATAACTCAAAGCACAATGAGAGAACAACATAATAGTAGAAGAAGCATGTTTAAAAAAAAAACCTTTCAGTAGGGACTTAAACATGGTTCAGTAGAAGACAAAACAGTAAACACAGTAGAAGATATAGTAGAAGAACTTAACCAAGGTTCAGAAGAGAGAAATACTAAAACACCTAAGAATGCACTAGAAGAAACATGTTTAAGGAGGTCCTTCTTTAGAAGAACTCAAACAAAGTTCAGCAGGAGGAAAACAAGAGACTTAAGAACTTAGTAAAAATACAGTAGAAGAACACAAGAACCCCGGAAAAGTATAACAAAAGAACATATAGGAAAACATATGAGAGCATGGTATAGAAATACAATAAGAAAACGAAATATAGAAAGCACAGAAGAACATGTATGGTAGAAAGGAAACATATGAGCATAGTAGAGACAAATACACACAAAGAAGAGGAAAAGAAAAATCAGAGAAATATTTTAAGCATTTCAGAAAAACCCTAAATAAAAAAGAAGTGATTTTAAAAGTAATTTTGAAAGAAAGTCAGGGAAACCATTTGAAAACTCAAATAGAGCATGGATACACAACAGATTTAAGAAAAATCGGAGAAAACCTCTAATAATTAGGGTTTCAGAAGAACCCTAAAATGAGAAAGGCTTTCGAAAGGTTCGATATGAGTCGGAGAAGATCAGAATCAGGCTCAAAAGACCAGGATACGCCAGAGCAAGACCGGAGATGGCCGTAGAACCTTGGATCGGTGGAGATCTGAACGAACACCTTCGAGGTCAGACCTTGAACCTTTGAGCATTGAGCCCATAGTAGCAATAGGAAGTGAGTGTAGGACCTCTATGTCCGGAGAAGCCATGGTTTCGGTTGAGTTTCGAGGTGGGAGTGATTAGAGGCAGCTAGGGTTAAGGAAGGTTCGAGAGAATCTGAGAGAGGAGAGGGGTTTCAAGGTGGCGGGTTAAGGGGAAATGATTTTAGGGTTAGGTGTTTGTAAATTAAAAAAGGAAAGGAATGATTGTGGCCGTTGATCAAAATGATCAACGACCTAGATCAAAAGGGGTGGCCAGGCGGGTTTGATTAGTTGGGTTAGGGGTCGAGTTAAAATAGGATTTGGGCTGGTCCGTTTGGCATTGAAATTGGGTTAATTGGGGGAATTAATTTGGGCTACAATTGAACAAAATGGGGCCAGATTTTAAATAGCCACCTTTCCCCTTTTTATTTTATAAAAATAGTAAAATGATTTCTGAAAATAAATTAAAGGTAATAAATTAATTAATAATATATAAATATTACGTTAAAAATGCTGGAATCAATTTTGTAATTATAAAATACTATTAAATCTCAAAATATGTTAAAATTACAATTGCATGCAATTTAGCATTTACAATTACTAAATAAATTTGCAAAAATACGTAAAAATTACCTTAGCTATATTTTTGTATAAATATGAGAATACAATAACTGAATCAACAAAATAATAATTTTTAGGAATAATTATTGATGTTATACTGTTAAAATAGGGTAATAAATTAGTTTAAAAATCTTTTATAAATTAGAAAAAATAATAAAACACTTGGACATGCTTATATATATATATATATATTGAAAGTATTTTGCATATAAAAAATATATGGGAAAAAATTGGGTATCAGCAATACATGCTATGGTTGATAAGTTTACTGAGTTCAGGAACAGAAAAATATTGAATGAGAAAATTCTTGCAAACACTGATGAGAAATGGATGGATCAATTAGAAGAAAAACATGATATAGAGGTATGGAGAGACACATTTTCAAGGCTTTTCCTCTTGTGTCTGTGTGCCGACTGTGGTGGAGTTCAATGAAAACTTCCAATTTGATGGCAAAGTGGCCAAGAGTAACGTAAAGGGGTTTGAGATAAAGTTTGATGCTTCTGAATATACCCTCCTTAGTTTTTGACAATTACTTTAAGAAAAAGTGGTCAGCCATAAACAATGATGTGGATGCAGGAATTGTAGTTACAAGAAAGTTCTCTTAGAAGTTTGAATTGCATGCTCCCCAAAAGGTGTATAAAACTGGTATGACTCCTTTTCACAAGCTGTTGTTTCACTCTAAACTCTTGCATTTTGCATAGATTTAAAAAAAGGCACAAGGCTATCTGGTGGACATGGCTATGATGGAATTGCTCAACACTGGTAGAGCTATCAATCTCCCTAGCTTGATGGTTTAGCCCATGGCAAGGGATGCAAATACTTCCAATCCTAAGCATGTTATTCCTTATGGCTTCATATTAGGTGAGTTGTTTGACAAGCTCAAAATTGCCTTTACCGAGCTTAAGTAGGGAAACCACAATGATGTTTTGGATTCTTTTACCCTCAAGCAGTGTGTCTATGAGGATACCACGTCTAGTTGTGCCAACAAGTTCTACTACTCTACCTAGTAGCAACTGGGTAGAAAAGCTCACTAAGAGGTTAGAGTTAGCTCTTGATGAGAATGCCAAGCTTAGATAAGATAATGATGAATTTAGAAAAGAAACCAGGCATCTCAGAGGGGTAGCTTAGAAAGGATAGAGAAGCTCATGTATAATTGATTGCCACCTTTGTAAAAGAATTGACCCCATCTTCCTCTCACCCATAAACCTGGTGCTTCCCTCACTGTCCTTTGCTTATTATGTTATTCCGGTGATGCTTTAGTTCTTGTTTCCTTTGTTCTAGTTCTGAGTAGGTTGCAGGTGTTTAGTTTATTTTTCTCTAATGTTTTGAGTCAAGGACCTGGCTTATTTTGGCACGCTAAATAACTTCGCTTAGAATATTTTAATGTCTAGGTACTTGTTGTACAAATGTTGTTACCTGGTTCTAATATGCTAAACATTTTTCATCGTCAAAAAGGAAAAATTTGTTGAGTATTAAGATTTCGATTATTAACAAAGTTTGTTTAAGAAAAAAAATACTCTAAACCAGATTCTCAATTTAACTGCTTAAATACTCTAAGAACTAGCTCCTCAAGGTTAAAAACTAGCTTTACAAGGTTGATGATTGTACATCTTTGCAAGATAGTAACTTTATCTCAAAGGTACCCGGATCCTAGTTGGTTGAAAGAAGACTACTAAACATGATAAAAGTTGTTGATTAAGAAGATACACATGCATAAGTGAGAGACAAGATACCCAAGACTTGTGGAGTCCTAAATAGTAGGAGTCCTATCAAATGAGCAACCGACTACTCATAGGACTCCTTAAAGATCTCAGAGTCCAGGAAATTTAAATACTATCTTTTTGGACTGCTGAGATTTTGCACATCAACCGAAGAACCATATTTTCTACACTCAACTAGAGTACCAGTATTGTGTTCTTCTTGAGTTAGTCTAGTAAACGCATTTTAGAAAAATTGAGTTGTAATCAAATTGTCATAAACTATCAATGATTTGGAGTGAGTGTTTGTTTTACAAGTTAGAGTAACTTGTAAATCAAATAGCTGAAGTAGGAGTACTGGAGAGTATTGAGTTATAAATTTGTAACAGATACATTTGGCTCATTGATGCAGTAAAATTAAAAGTTAAAAATCCTACGTTTTAGGTTGCGATTTTTGAACCTTTTGAGTCGGGTTATTTTTCACGTAAACATTGTTGTATTTATGTGACGACCCGACCGGTTATTTTGAGCAATTACGTCGAGTTTGAAAGTTGAGGCCATGAGCAACTTCACTTGGTGTATTATGACTTGTGTGCATCATCGGCTCGAGTTTTTTGAGCGGTTCGGAAATGATTTTAAGGAGTGACTCTCATTTGAGAAGCTCGAAGTTGAAAGAATTAACCAATGTTTGCCTTTTGAGTGTTTGACTTCAGATCGAAGTTTCGATGATTCCGATAGTTTCGGATGGTGATTTTGGTCTTGGTCGCATGTCTGGATTTACATTTGGATATTTCTAGAAGGTTTCAACACCATTTGCGAAAGTTGGCAATTTAAAGGTTTGGAATTTTCTTAATTTTGACCATGGTTTGAATTTAAGGCTATCGAGTTCTGATTTTGATTTCGGGACATGAAATAGTTCCGTTTCGTCATATGAAACTTGCTTGAAAAATTTGGTACCTTTTGGAGTTGATTTAATATGGTTCGGACACTTGGTTGGGATTCTAGAAGTTCATTGTGATTTTCATGCATTTTGGCGCCAGATTCGGGATTTTGGAGGTTAGTTTGGTGTTTTGATTGCGCGAGCAAGTTTGTATCATATTTTTGGACTGGTGCGGCTATTTGGTTTGGAGCCCGTGGCTCGGGTGGTTCGTATTGTTTTCATATTGATTTTATTCAATTTTTGAGTGCTGGTACTGGTTCCATCGCATTTGCAAGGTTTATGTCGCAAATGCGACTACCGCATTTGTGAAGTAACTCTCGCATTTGTGAACTTGGGTTTCTGGGGAAGAGTTCACATTTTCGAAAAACCCTCTCGCATTCGCAAAGTGTTTATGGTCTCTTTTGCAAAGATGCTTGCCGCTTTTTTGAGGGCAGCTGTCTTTGCATTTGTGATGAATTTTATCACAACTGCGGCTTTAGCAGAAATTGTCATGTTTTGCTTTTGCAATGAAATGATCACTTTTGTGGGGTTCGCATTTTGTCACGATGCGAATTCCCTACCGTCAGAACCGTGATGGCACCTAACATCGCACTCGCTAGGCAAGTCAATGTTAGAGTTAAAATCACCTTTTTCCTTTACTTGTTATAATTAAAAATTAAACAAACCTAAATCAATAAAATTAAATAGAGAAGAACATAATTAACTAATCATTTTTATACTATTTATAGAAAAAAAAGAAATAGTCACCACCCAAAAACTGGTGTCATAACTCACGAACGTTATACACATTATTACAAATACTGGTATGAAAGAAAAGAATACATTTGTCTTGAAAGTAAATAAAATAGAGATATAGTATGTAGGAGGGGATGCTAGGTCCTGCAGACACCTACAAGACTACCTTGGGTCTCCCGACTGAAGTATTAGCAACCGAGCTCTCGATCAGTCACTACTAGCTCAGAAATCTGCACAGTACAACCGACCCCATATATTGGTAAGTTCCGAGCCTAACCTCCACAAAAACTTGCGTTAAATAAATACGGAACCCAGTCTTTCTACCAATATTCAGCTATAACCAATCCTTAAGAGAGTTCAACACCACAATAATGAATCTCAGCAGAAAAGAATACATAATAACAAAGTATGCAGCGCGTATCCCGATCCCACCATATAATCAATAACAAAATTGTATATGGGCGAAATCAAAAAGCCCGATTCCACGGTCATTATGTCTTTCCCATAGCTTCACCTCGAAAGGCCTCGAAGGGTTCTTTATACCCTACCTTGAGGATGCATGAGTCAACGGTTATCATGGACAAACGAGAAGTTCCCTAGGCATGTGGTCCAAACTGAGAACATCTAACAACATCAGTCTATAACAAACTGCTAAGTAGCTGTACTAGCTACATTTCTTTGTAATAAACGCATTTATACGATGTTGGGATTCCATCTCATATATAAAGGGGAACCTTGTCATTTTGTAAGGGGATAGATACAACATTACTCATAACATTCAATACAAGAATATTCTCCACTCTCTTGATTTCACTACTGATACTTATTGCTTACATTTATTATGCTTTATCAATTGTTCTTCATTTATTGGTTATTATTGATCATAGAGAGCCTTCATCAAATCTCTAAAAATTGTTAGCCCTTCTTCGGCTATCCATAGCTTAGGATCGAGTTTGACATCGAGGCTCCGTATAACCAGGCTCAAGGCCCCGATTCTCAGTCACTCGGTTTGCTCAAACATACTATTTTTGAGTTCTTATCTTATTTTCTAGTTTCACACTTAGCATCTACTGCTTAACAACTAGCATAAAAATAGATCACGTATTTTTAGAACCACAAAATCAAATCTAATTGTAGTTACCATTTTCAAGGTAAACAGTTTGGCACCCACCGTGGGGCTAAAGATAATAGTGATTGTTTTGTTGCTCATTTAACACATAACGCTAGTTATATTTCATGCTTTCTCTTGTCCAAGAATCTTTGATTTCAGGTCAAAATGTCTAACTCAGTGAATGCATATGAAAATGGCAGTCTTGAAGACCATTGAGAGAATGGTGTAGCTGTTCGGGGTACTGGTGTACCACCACAAAACCCAGAGAGTACACCAAAATCGATCAATACGGGTATGATCTCACGCAACACCCAACACGTTGATGTCAGTACCCATATTAACGGGAATACATGCCAAGAAAGTCAACAGGAAACTCGAAAATCCACCCGAGAAGAAAGAAAGGCAGAAAGGAGAAACGGAGCGGGAAAACCCCAACGCATCATTCATATGATCATTGGGGGGATCGACATCCCACAGGGATCCGTGATCAAATCAGTGAAAGTGTCTGCTGCAACGGAAAGGTCAATTTGAGGCCGTATGCCCGAAGACATTCTTACATTCAGCGAGCAAGATTTAGAGACCTCGACTCAATCACATAACAATGAGTTGGTAATTTCTTTTCTCTTGAATAACATTCAAATTAAACGTGTACTCGTATATCCAGGTAGATCGGCCAACGTAATCAGGTCAAAGGTGGTAGAGTAGCTTGGATTGCTCGATCAGATTATACCTACCTCCTGATTCCTCAACAGCTTCAACATGGCCGGTGAAGCTACAAAGGGGGAGATCACTCTCCCGATCAATGTGTCTGAGGCAGTTCAGGACGCCAAATTCCATGTCATCAACGGTGACATGAGGTACAATGCATTGCTTGGTAGGTCGTGGATACACAACATGAGGGCAGTACCGTCAACTATGCATCATATAATGAAGTTTCCAATGAGGGACGATATAAAAACAATATATAGAGAACAACATGTGGTAAAAGTAATGTTTATGATCCACTGGGTAACGTGAATTCTATACACTCTACCTCGGAAGAGCCGGGAGGCAAACATACCCCCGAGTATGGTGAAGAATATTTCCTGGCTCCCCGAACCTTCATTTCCCCCGAAGAGTCGGATGCAACAAAGTCTACTATTGAAGAGGTAAAGCAAGACGTTTTGATCGAACATCTCCCAGATCGGAAGGTATACCTGGGAATGGGACTAATCCTCAAACTCAAGATAAAACTCACTCAAATTCTTGTTTCTAAAATCGATTGCTTTACTTGGTCCCACTTAGATATGATAGGGATCCCACCAAAAATAACCACCCATCGACTAAGTGTCGACCCTAGATTCTAACCGGTGAAGCATAAAAGAAGACCCCAGTCTGGAGTAAAACACGCATTCATCAAGGATGAGGTAATAAAAAACCTCAAAATAGGGTCTATTAGGGAGGTAAAGTATCCCGACTGGTTGGCCAATGTGGTGGTAGTTACCAAAAATGGAAATAAGGTAAGAATGTGCGTAGATTACAAAAACTTAAATAAAGCATGCCCTAAGGATTCATTCTAGTGATCGAATATCGATTGTTTGATCGATGCCACGGCCGGAAATGAGGCCCTTACTTTTCTTGATGCCTACTCGGGGTATATTAAAATTCAGATGAACCTCAAGGATAGTGAAAAGACTTCGTTCATCATAAAGTATTGTTACAATATAATGCCCATCGGGCTGAAAAATACGGGAACCATGTACCAACTCCTAGTTAAAAAAATATTAGAACATCAAATAGGCAAATCCATGGAGGTTTATATTGATGACATGCTAGTTAGGTCCCTATGCACAGAGGACCATTTGACTCATTTGCAGGAAACTTTCGACATCCTTAGAAGCTACAACATGAAACTCAATATCAAGAAATATGCCTTTGGGGTGGGATCAGGAAAATTCCTTGGCTTCATGGTGTCAAACAGGGGAACTGAGATCAACCCCAACAAAATCAAGGCCATCAAAGAAATCATGGTGGTAAATAATGTGAAGGTCGTGCAACGACTAACAGGGTGGATAGCAACCTTGGGCCGATTCATATCGAAGTCATTAGGCAGTAGTCTCATTTCTTCTCCGTACTCAAAAAGAGAAACAACTTCTAATGGACTTCGAAAGGCCAACGCTCCTTGGAGAAGTTGAAGCAATATTTGACTAGCTTGCCTTTACTCCACACACCAAAGGAGGATAAAACGTTCTATCTATACCTGGTTGTATCCGAGATAGTGGTGAGCGGTATGTTACTTTTAGAAGAGCAAGGTATGCGATTCCCTATTTATTATGTAAGTCGAACCCTGGGGTATGTCGAAACCAGGTACCTGCACCTAGAAAAACTAGCTCTTGCATTAATAAGCGCATCTCAAAAATTGAAACCTTACTTTCAATGCCATCATATTTGTGTTTTAACAACATATCCTCTTCAAATCATATTGCATAAGGCCAAATTATCAGGCCGATTGGTCAAATAGGCCATCGAACTCGGGGGATATGCTATCGAGTATCAACCCCAAACGGCTATCAAGTCCAAAATTCTAGCAGAATTTGTGGCTGATTTTTTGCCCTCCCTCATGCCTGAAGTAGAGAAAGAATTCTTATTAAAAATAGGCACATCTTTTGGGGTGTGGTCCCTGTCCACTGATTGCACCTCGAATGTAAAAAGATCCAGGCTCGGAATAGTTCTGAAGCCGCCTACGGGTGGCATAATCAGGCAATCTACAAAAACTGCAAGGTTGACTAACAACAAAGATGAATATGAGGCTAGGATTGCATGTCTGGAATTGGCAAAAGGCCTAGGAGATGAAGTCATCGTAGCTAGATGTTATTCCCTCTTGGTAGTAAATTAGGTAAATGGGAGCTTCGAGGTTCGAGAAGATAGGATGCAAATATACTTAGACAAAATTCAAATCACATTGCACCACTTTAAAGAATGGACTTCGGTCCACATACTTCGAGAGCAAAATAGCGAGGCTGATGCCCTTGCAAACCTGGGATCATCTGTCAAAGAAGATAACCTACTCCCCAAGGCTGTTGTTCAGTTGTCCAAATCGGTGGTCGGGGAGGGTCATGTTGAGATCAACTCCACTAGCGTAACATAGGATTGGAAAAATAAATATATGGACTATTTGGAAAGTGGGAAACTACTAGTGGATCAGAAAGAGTCAAGGGCCCTACGAACCAAAGTAGCCTGATTCTCGCTCAATTAAAACAAAAGAACCATTGATGGGCCCTTAGCGGTATGTCTGGGGCCAGGAGACACAAATTATGTGCTCCAAGATATTCATGAAGGCACCTACGGGAATTGCTCCGGTGTTTATTCCTTAGTCCAAAAAATGATCAGAGCAGGATACTATTGGGACAACATGGAAAAGGACACCAAAGAATTTATTCGTAAATGCTACAAATTAAAAGTCAGATATTTACCCCAATGATTCCCCAACCTGGTGAACAACTACACTCATGAAGTGGGGAATAGATATCGTCGAACCTCTGCCAACGACACCAGGTAAAGATAGATATATTTTATTTATGATTGACTACTTCTCAAAATGGGTGGAAGCGCAGGCCTTCGAAAAGATCAGAGAAAAAAGAAGTCATTAACTTCATCTGGGACCACATCATGTGCCAATTTGGGATTCATTCCGAGATAACATATGATAACGAGAAGCAGTTCATCGGAAACATGGTAACATAGTTCCTCAAGAATTACAAGATCAAAAGAATCCTATCGACACCTTACCATCCATGTGCAAATGGTCAAGCCGAATCTACAAGAAAAACCATCATTTTAAACATAAAAAAGAAGTTGGAAAGTGCTAAGGAAGATGGAGGGAGATATTACCCGAAGTGCTATGGGCATATCGAACAACTCCAAAATCTAGCATAGGAGAAATGCCTTTCTCTCTAGTATATGGTGCCGACACTTTAATACCGGTCAAGGTTGGGGAGCCAAACGCCAAATTCTGACATACCATCGAAAGCTCAAACAACGAGACCACAACTATAGCCCTTGAACTATTGGATGAAAAACGAGAAGCTTCGCTGGTTCAAATGGCCACCCAGAAACAAAGGATCGAAAGGTACTATAATAGGAGAACAAATCTCTGACATTTCGGAGTAGGTGACTTAGTCTTGAGGAAAGTTACCCTCAATACTCGAAACCCTAATGACGGGAATCTGGGCCAAAACTGGGAAGGACCGTACCACATCCTTGGAGTAATCGACAAAGGGTCCTACAAGCTTGGTACCGTGGAAGGTGAACAGCTTCCGAGCAATTAGAACATATCAATGCTCAAATTTTACTACTGCTAAGGTGACCGATGGAAGACGCCGAAGAAAGCCCCCGACTCAATGACCTTCGGTTTTAAAGTATGTGTTGCACTCTTTTCCTTCGATCAGATTTTTATCCCAAAAAGGGTTTTACCGGCAAGGTTTTTAACGAGGCAACTTTAATATGCTACCTAAGGGGAACTCAACAAGTATTCAAGGCTTCTCTCCAATCAAGCCCGAATACTGAGGGGCATCTCCCCGGAAGATCACCTTCTCAAAGAAGCCAAGGAGAGCCAAAAAGGGTCATAGTAGGAAAATGATATATCTGGCTAAATAATCGAAAGAACCGTGTCCGCATAGAATAATTGAGCCCTTGATGGCAAAAACATGTATACTTGTGCCTAGTAATCGAAGAATATTTCCTCCTCCATCAAAAAGCTTTACGCTTCAAAAGAAGTATGATACTTTTACAAGAAATTACTTCAGATCCAGAAATCTCCCGAACACTCGGGGACTTATGCCAAAAACTTAAGGCCGCATGAGCTTCGGGTCAAAAACTTCGAACTCATAAGCCCTTAATGAGGCAACAACAAGTTTACAAAGAACGGCTCCAGATCCAAAGAAATTCCGACGTTTCAGGGACTGTCGTCGATTTTCACCCCATCAAACTATCAGGAACTCAAGTCCTTAAGACCCTAGGCGGGCGACCTCGATCACGAAAGCCCTTCATGCGGCAATACTAGAAAATGTAAGACCTCCACGAGGCATTATCAACAATATAATACTGATTATAGGCTATAATTACATATTTTAGTCGCTTATTACACTCAAATTTACTGCACTTTAATTGAGTTTGAGCTTTAATCGCTAGTGTCTTGCACTAATTGTGTGTTTTATGCCTTGTAAGAGTGATTCCGAGCTATGTAGATGTTATGGAATGAATTAAATTGATTTGGATCTTTGAAATATGAGTAAAATCTCAAGGAATTAAGCCATGATCATGCTCATGGGTCAATGGATGATGGTTAGAACAAACGAAGAGTCGAGTATGCATATTGCGCACTATCTATTAAAATGCATATAAACTTTTTCTCAGAAATCCATTTGGGATCCAAAATATATGGTTGTAAAGAAAACTCAAAGGGCTATAACTTTTATGTTTTACATTTTCCATATTCTAAATGGAACATGGTGAAACGTGCATGTCAATAGCGCATACGCACTCAGGCTACGCTCAAGATGCGCTCGTCAGGCAGAATCAAAGTGGATATGCGCAGTCTGAGCACGGTCCAATCGTGGACGCACATGTCCTGTCCGAAAAATGTGTCTTTTCTCGCATAGGAGAAGGTGTAATTGTATGGGCCTAACCCTACTTGGTATATATACATGGAAAATGGTATTTTGAGGAGGTTGGACAGATTTGAGACACAGATTTGACCTAAGGAGTCAAAGACACAGTAGGAGCAAGATGGGGAATTCTTCTACAAGTTTTTCATTCCTCTTCCTATTTTTTATTGTTGCTTACGATTTTCAGTATTGTAGTTCTACATACTATTATGAATAGCTAATTTGTTATCTAGGGTTTTGATAGAATCTTCTGTAGGATAAATTCTTGTTATGTTTTTTATAATTGAGCCATAGTATTTTATCTATTTGTTTATATTATTCTTGTGGTTGATTGAAGGGACCTCAATTACCGGGCCTATTTAGTATGTATTACTCGGGAGAGAGTGCATATTTAGGTAGTTATTGAACAACATCACTCCCGATGTATGTGAAAAATTATTAACCAGGGGTGTAAAGATGGGATTAGGGATAACAAAACCTTGGGTGCGATCTAAGTGAGCTGTAATTAAAGCTAGCTAGCGTAAATTGGGAGAGTATGTCTAGTAAATTGTCATAATTACTCGGGATAGAATTACGACAGTTAGAGTGTTCATGATCGGTAGAAAATTCTTAGGCGAAATTATAGAAGACATAGCGGGAAGGATTCCAACAGTTAGGAAAATCATAACTCTATACCTCCTTAATCTTTTCTCCAACCTATAGTATCTTTAGTGTTAATTTATTATTTTAATTTGTTAGTTAGTTAGTTAAACACAAGAATCTTAATATCTATAAGTTAAGAATTATTCAAGCTTGTATTTTTGGTGATAATGAATAACTGTAGCTAAGTCTTAGTTCTCCGTGGGATTCGACTCTGGACTTGTAAACATGATTCTATTTTCAACGACCGCTTTATCCTTTTTATAAGGTATATTTGGGCATGATTAAATTTTGGCGCCGTTGTCGGGGAACTAATGTTGAAGCTGTTGGTGTACATAGTTCTAGGTTGCAAGTTTGAACTGTTATTTTTGTTTTCGTGTATTTGATTATTTATTTATTTTTAATTTTTTCATTTTTGATCTTAGAGATATGTCATATTGGAATTATGAGAGTGTTGATGTTGGTTATTCGACTTTAGATCCTCGTTATGCATATTGTGGAGGAAATCACACATTGCAAAATTATCAAAATATTCCCGAGAGCGAGTTATGTGCACCAACTCAATCTTATATGTGGAATGTGTGTGATATGTTTGGTGGTTAAGATGGTCACTTTCATGGTTGTTCTTATATTTCTTATCTTCCACCAACCCCTTACTTTGATGGTTCTTCTTTTTCTTGTGAAGTTTATAGGAACAAAGAACCCAGGTATGAGGACCTAAAAGAGATCGAGGATATGCTAAAGTGCCTTGTGGAACAATATGATGAGATACAACTGCGGATACAAAGGCAAGAGGCAACTATTCACAATTTAAAAGCTCAAGCGAATAAATTAATTGAACCTTGTAAAGCGCAACAAGTTGACATTGTGGATAGTAGCCAATATGAGTATGAGTTGGCTGTAGAAATTTTATTATACTAGAGGATTTAAAAAAATACGAGGATGAGGTAGAGGAGAAGGCCAGAGTAGAATACCAATAATCAATCGAACTAGATTTTAAGGATGCCGTTGTCGTAGAAGAGATACTAGAGTCAACCAAGGATATTGAGGATACATATTTAGTTTACTCTAGTGTCATTAGTGTTAAGGATGTTGACAATCCCAATGTTTGTGTAGTTGAGCGCATTTGTCCACACTCCAAGTATTTTTCCACATTGTTTATGGATGATGATACAAAAATAGAGTCTTCCGAGCCAGTTGAGGAGTCAAGGAGTAAGGAACAAGATGGCTACATTCTGGTATTGTTCGTGACAGAATGTTGGGAATACACATCTCATCCAAAGGCCAAGAAGTGCAGAATACTACATTATTTTATTGGGCCAGTCAAATTCGTTCTACCACCCAGTAGCATGATCATAGAGTAGAATCAAAACTTGGGGTCCAATTCATAAGTTCAAAGTGGAGGCAAAAAAGTGATTCGCGTCGTGCCTCGACGTTAAATCAAGTGCTTGTTGGGAGGCAACCCAGCTTCACTGCTTTGTTTTATTTTTTGTTAATTTGTATTATGTTTGTTGTGTCAATTTTTTGATTTTCTAGGATCATGGAAAGCAAAGCTATTGAAAGGATGCAACAACAAGCTGGATGGTTGGAACTAAGTGTGAGGTACCCGCATGAAGGACCATGCTTGGGAGAAGTCTGAGTACCCCATGAGCTGCTAATGTTTCGGCGTTTGGCCTACCAGGGAGTTTCTTTTACCCTCTTATTAGTATGGTGTGCATTGGGAACAATGCACAATTTTAAGTGTGGGGTGATAAGATTGTCTGTGTGACTTTCTATGCTATTTTAGTTGTATTAGTTTAATTGAATAATATATATATATATATATATATATATATATATATATATATATATATATATATATATAGGACTTTTCCCGATGATGGATCTATTAGAATTTTTTGTTTGAGGGATTTAAGTAAAGAAAAAGACAAAAAGATTTTCTTTTGTTAGGTAGTGTAGCAATTCTCCCTTGGTTTTTCTTTGTGCCGCGGTTCTTTTCCAAGGGTTTTATTTGAACCGGGTGTAGTTAGTCTTTTCTTTTTTGGGAGTAGGAGCCATTGTGTTATTTTTGAATTGAAGCAATATCTCTTGACTTTGTTATGCCTTGAGAATAGTGAGTACTTTGGTTGTGACGCTTAGGCTTAGTTTTTGACACTTGTATAAGTACCTTAAATTGTATGATTTTAACTTTGCTTAACTGCTTTGACTAGAGTGTCTTGATGAATCCAATCCTGAGTGAGTTAGGTGCCATGTGTGTGTGAGGTTTGGGTGTTATTCTGTGCATTGCATTTGATGCCTAGAACTTGCCCCGTGTGTTTGCAAAGCAAAATAGTAGTTTTGTTCAATCTTAGAAATGATATAGGCATTTCTTTGTTGAGCCAGATATGTATATTTTACCCGCCTATTTGTTATGTATCGTAGTTAACTCCTTTGGGCATGTAATCCTGTTTATTTGGCAACCACATTACAAGCCTTATCCATTTGCTTGAATTAACCATCTATTACTCTCATGAGCACTTGAATTGTTATGAGTTGTGTAAAAGTTAAAGTGTGGGGTGGTTGGTTTGACTTTTGAGTGGAACTAATGAAATAAGGAGAAAGGTGCACTATTTTGAAAAAGTAAGAGCCGCATGAATTAAAAAAAGAAAGAAAAAAATTTGTATTGTTGTGAAAAAAAATTCCTTGATAAGTGGTGACTATTGATGTAATTGTGCTTGTGCTTAAAGAAGTATGGGGTAAAATACATTGATATGAAGGCGGATTTTGGTTTGACATAAGTATGAGATTTGGATGTTAAAGTATATGTATTAAAGTGCTTCGGGAGGTGTAGTAACTTTTATATCTAAATGTGTCCTACCTGTCCCGCAGCCTACATTACAACCAAATAAAATCCTACTTGATCCTAGACTGAATAATCTCGATTAGTAGAGTAGTACACTACTAGCAAGCCTATGGTGCATCTATTGTGGCATATGAATATTACTTTTGAGAGTGAGTGAATTCTTTCCATCTTGAGTTCCTGAGTATTTTTAAATTTTATTGTGTGGAACTACTCTCTTTTGTTGTGTGAGGGCACTTGATTTATGAAGGAAAGGTAATGTTAGTGACCTCTATGTTAGAGTAAGTGGGTGCGTGTAAATAATGCGTGGTACTTGTGATTCAAATCTTGAGGTAAAAATATTACGCTTTTGTCCATAGGCTATTTTAAATAATCTTGGTGTGATGAGTTAGGATAATTGTTTAAAAAAAGGTCGTCTCTATATAAAGTATAGTTTGATTATTCGAGGATGAGCAATGGTTTAAGTGTGGGGTGTTGATAATAGGCTATAATTTTGTATTTTAGTCGCTTATTACACTTAAATCTACTGCACTTTATGAGTTTGAGCTTTAATCGCTAGTGTCTTGCAGTAATTGTGTGTTTTATGCCTTGTAGGAGTGATTCCGAGCTATGTAGATCTTACAGAATGAATTCAAGTAATTTGGAGCTTTGAAGTCTGAATAAAATCTGAAAGAATTAAGCCAGGATCGTGCTCGAGGGTCAACAGATGATAGTTAGAACAAACAAAGAATCGGGTAGGCATATTGCACACTTTCAAGAAAAATGCACATAACTATTTGCTCAAAACTCCATTTGGGCTCCAAAATATACGGTTGGAAATATAACTCAAAGGGATACAACTATCATGTTTTTTGTTTTTCAAAATTTTAAATGGAACAGGGTGAAACATGCACGTCAATAGCGCAGCCACGCTCAGGTCGCGCACGTCAGGCAGAATCAAAGTGGATGTGTGCAGTCTGAGCGTGGTCCAAGCGCATTCGCACAGGTCTGTCCAGAAAATGTGTCCTTTTTCTCTTAGGAGAAAGTGTAATTGTTTGGGCCCAACCCTACTTGGTATATATACATGGAAAAATGGTATTTTAAGGAGTTTGGACAGACTTGAGACACAGAGTCGACCTAAGGAGGCAAAGATACAGTAGGAGCAAGGCGGGGAATTCTTCTACGAGTTTTTCCTTCATCTTCCTATTTTTCATTGTTGGTTATGCCTTTTAGTATTATAGTTTTACATAATAGAGAATAGCTAATTTGTTATTTTGTGTTTTGATGGAACCTTTTGTAGGATAAATTCTTGTTATGTTTTTATATAATTGAGCCGTAGTATTATCTCTATTCGTTCAACTATATTATTCTTGTGGTTGATTGAAGGGACCTCAATTAGCTGTGACTATTTAGTATTTATGATTCGGGAGAGAGTGCATATTTAGATAGTTGTTGAACAATATCACTCCCGACATATGTGAGGAATCAATAATCATGGGTGTAAAGGTGGGATTAGGGATAATGAAACCTTGTGTGCGATCTAAGTGAGCTGTAATTAAAGCCAGCTAGCGTAAATCGAGAGAGTATGTCTACTAAATGTCATAATTACTCGGGAGAGAATTACGACAGTCAGAGCATTCATGATCAGGAGAGAATACTTAGGTGAAATTATAGGAGACATAGCGGGAAGGATTCCGACAATTGGGGAAATCATCACTCTAGACCTCCTTAATCTTTTCTCCAACCTATAGTATCTTTAGTGTTAATTTATTATTTTAATTTGATAGTTAGTTAGTTAAACACAAGAATCTTAATATCTATAAGTTAGGAATTGTTCAAGCTTCTATTCTTGGTGATAGTAAACAACTGTAGCTAAGCCTTAGTTCTCTGTCGGATTCAAGTTCGGACTTGTAAACCGGATCATATTTACAACGACCGCTTTGTTCTTTTTATAAGGCATAGTTGGTTGTGATCAAAGACCTTTGTAAGGCAACACCAAAACTGTAAGACCTCAAGGAAGGCATTGTGATGACCCAAAAGGTCATCACCTGTTTTAGAAATAAATTATATGTTCTGAGGACTTAAAACCTTCTTTTGTCCCACCTCGATTTGCGTGCACATTCCGAGCGTGTATCCAAAAAGCCAGTATGTGAAAATCTATAAAAAATGATGAATTTTGATTTAAAAATGAATTTAGGTTGACTTCGATCAACATTTTGGATAAACGGATCCTGACCCGTGATTTGACGGTCCCGGAGGGTCTATAGGAAATTATGGGACTTGGGCGTGTGTCCGAAATCAAAATTTGAGGTCACAAGCCCGAGAAATGAATTTTGAAGAAAATTGTTTAATAGAAATTGTAGAGTTTTTGGAAGATTTGAATTTGATGGTATCGGGACCGTATTTTAGTTCTGGAGCCCGGTACGGGTTTTATATGTGATTAAGTTGAGCCTGTAAAATTTGGTAAGAAACGGACTTGAAATGAAGTGAATCGTACCTTCGGTTGTTAAAAATTTGAACTTAAGAGTTCATGAGATTTTTATTTGATTTTGATGCTATATTCATAGTTATTGATGTTATTTTGATGATTTGATATTACGAGCAAGTCTGTATGGTGGTTTTGGACTTGCGTGCATGTTTGATTTGGAGCCCCGAGGGCTCGGGTGAGTTTTGTATAGGCCACGAAGTGAAATTTGGACTTAGGGAATTGTTTGTATGTTGCAGGTCTGCAGGCTTCACAATTGCGAAGCCTGGCTCACAAATGCGAACTAGCAAATGCGAGCATTATGTCGCAAATGCGAAGAGCACAGGACCAGCATTACCTCGCAATTGTGAGGTATACTTCGCAAATATGAAGTCTCATGTATGTACCAGCTGTCGCAAATACGAGTTCGCAATTGTGAACATATGATTGCAAATGGGAAGATAGCAGGTTCCTTGAGCGTATGCAATTGTGAACCCTGGACGCAATTGCGACATCTACAACCTACTAAATCATAACTTAGACATATTTTTAGCCATTTTCCAACCCTTTTCAAAACCTAAACACCTTTGGGCGATTTTTCAAAGACAGGTACTCTTCCAACTCGATTGTAAGTCATTTATAACTCGTTTTCATTAATCTTCAACATCTTTTCCATGATTTCAACTCAAAATCAATGGTTTTCATAGGGGAAATCGTATGTTTTGGGTTGAACTTAGGTTTTTCAAATTTTGCAGATTTGGACCTCGATTTGAGGTCCGATTTCAAAACAAATTGTATATTTGAGTTCGTGGGTGAATGGGTAATCGTGTTTTGGTTCAAACCTCGGGTTTTGACCATGTTGGCCCGGGGTTCATTTTTGGCTTTTTGGGAAAAACTTTAGAAAACCTATTTTCATGCATTAGAATTGATTCATTTAGCATTTATTGATATAGTTAAGTAACTTGTTGCTAAATATGAATGAATTGGTGGTGGAATCAAGAGGTGAAGTGGTAGGTGAGGCTTGAGTTGTGTTCGTGGTATTGAGGTAAGTGTTTGGTCTAACCTTAGTGTACGCAGCAAAATCAGAAGACTTGATTTTTTTCTATCAACACATTTCAGAAGCTTTCCCCGAGACCCCGAGGGTGGGAGATTGCGATCGAGTTCTCAGCCTCAGGGCTCGTCAAATTTCGATTCAGAGGAAACAGGTTCTGAGGTCGGGATAAAAGGGGAAGCCCCTAGGCACATGGCTACGCCTGACGAGCTCGGCCTGTCTAGAGCCTAGTGTGAGGCCCTGCATTAAGCCGTCCCATGTTTGTACTCTTGCAATTAATACACATGTACTTATAGTCGTGTTCACCTTCTATATAAAGGGGACTCGCCCTACCTTGTAGGGGACTGATGTTGCTCCACTTCTCCACAAATTCAATAATCTCTCTCCCTCTCTCTTTCTTCAAAATTGTCTATCTCCATCGACCTCGAGGTCGCCTTAGCACTTTATCGCTTTCTCATTTGTTCTTCGTTACTTTGCTCAATATTGATGATATAGAGCCTTGCTTAGCTATATTTTCACTTGTTATCCCCTTCCCGACTATCCTGGATAGCCCGAGATAGGCTCGAACCTCGGCCCCGAGGTGTCTATAGGCTGATTTTAAGCATGGGCAATAGCCCCCTACTGGTTCGATTACTGCTTTGCTTAACTATGTTTTTATCATTTCACCTCACGCTTTAGCACTAACTGGCCTAACAAATTAGCTCGGGAATAGATCACATATTTTTAAAATCCCATTTTACAAATTTAGTTGTTGTTACCATTTTCACAGTAAACAGTTTGGCGCCCACCGTGGGGCTAAAAATAATAGTGATTATTTTCTTGTTTGTTTCATCACTCGAACGCACGATATCTTTCACACTTTTTCTTGCCCAAGATCTTTTCGATTTCATGTTACTGTCCAGCTCAATAATGGAAATTGAGAACGATAACCCCAAAAATAACAAAGAGAGCAGTATGGCTGTTCCAACGGCTGGCGCAACACCGCAAGACCCCGATGACGCATCTAGATCGGTTGGAGCGGATGCGGGGCTATACACCGCTCAGCGGGGTAACGAAGTCTCGCGCGCCAATGATGATACACAGCACGTCGAACAATAGGAAGCCCAAAAAATCACAGCCCGGGTGGAACAGGAAGTTAATCTTTATATTATTTTTGAAATGTTGCAGGAACGATATTTGGCTATTGCTCAGTTATAGAGTCGCCCGGAGACTCCCAACGTGGCAGCACCAAAAATATCTCCTTATGTCGAGCTAGTTCCCGAGGTATAGTGCAACGACTACCTACCCCGTAGCAGTAAGGATGTTGGAAGACCTTATCAAAAGAATCGAATCATGCTCGCGGAAACTCCTACAGCATCCGTCTCCCGAAGATACGATCCCCGAACTCATTTCACGAAAGTCAGAAACGACGAATCTCTCTAGGTGTGACAGGACCTCGAATCCTCACAGGCGCATCAACACTTACGCATGATCATCCAGGAACAACGACCTCTAAAATATTAAACTCGAGCCCGTCCCAATAAGGAGATTAGAAGAAACTCTCTCGGAAGAAACCATGGCGCAGCGCCACAGCCCGACACCTAACCTCACTTACCCGCTCACCGTACCAGCGTGGTCTGTAGAAGCATGCGCTAACACCATCAAAGGAAGACCAAGAGGGCCCAATTCACCTAAGGCCGAACGGAAAAGAGATAAAGTGTCGCGGGATGCCGCACCCCGCTCCTCGACAGGACAAACGAGACCGCTCCCGGTTTTGAGTAGTTGGGTGGCACATACCTTCGACCAAAACCTAAACGAAGCATACCCAACGACTCTAGGGCGTTTCATGCAAAGCCTAGTTAGATATCCGGCCAAGGCTTGGTCGGATGCCCGCAACTGACACCAGTCCCAAATCAGGACCGTAGACGATCGTCTGGGAACCTCCTCGGCTTCGGCATATCTAGGTAGATTCTCGGCAAAGAAGCTGACACCAAGCGAATAAACCCAACGTCCGTATGGCACGAACGGAAGAGACGATTTGAGGTGCAACACACCTCGCAACAACAAGGCAGTAGCCCGAGGACAACACCCTCGAGGAACCTCCAATGGTACCAGATTCAATAAGACAACACCAGGAAGGAAACCTCGCCCAATAGAATACGACTTCAACATTGCAGTTCCAAGCATAGTGGTCTCCATAAGCAAAGCCAGGAACTCCAGGTGGCTCGTACCTATCCAACCGAAACCCCTCCAAGGAAACCATGGCCCACTACGGGAATTACGAGGCACTCGGGGTCACAGGCCCAAAAGAGCAACAACTATGCTATTCAACAAAGGTCGCCACAAAGTGTCAACGAGCGAATAGACCGGGATCCAACTCTACGGGAAGAAGGAGATCGGGCAAAATAGAGCTGGCAAGACACGACTTATCGCCACGGTTGTAAAAGGATGGCAGCACCCCACAAAGATTCGTAGAGTGTAGAGTGCAAGTGCCCATCGCCAGAAAGGGACGGTCCTGAAAAATGCTCCTAAAAGACACCCTCGCGCCTGGGGAAAGGGGAATAGAGACTCCACCTCGGCATTGCATTAACGTATTGGTAATTCCCTCTTTCATTTGACTTATTTCCAATAGAACATGTCTTTATGAGTACAGGTGGTTCGGCCAACTATACTGACGATGTTAGGCCGAAGCCGATAGGACAATCTGGACCAATATCGCTCTTGCGCTGAATCTCTGGTAGATTCTTGACGGAAATCACCACAAAAACCAGATCGCCCCCTCTGCGCAACCTGCCCGAGCTCGGGCTAATACGTCAAGCGCATAGGGTGGGGATGCCTTATACAGACGACAGTGGATACGTCTCCCGGATGTGACTCTGACCCTGCTCTGTTAAAAGGGTGAAACCCCATGACAAACGCAGGGCCAAAGTATTTAGCTACAAGCAACGAGAGGAGATCCCTCACCATATGACCCTTCACCGACATTGCCCTTGAAGGGGTCAAAGGGTAAGCATAACCACATCTTCGGTCAGGACTGGTCGGACATGGCAGAAGGCTACGGCAGGGCTCGCTCCCTGAAACACCGCCTACGCACCTCGTAGAAAGGAAGAACTACTCTGCCCTTTTTATCATTTCCTTTCTTTTCTTTCTGCTAACCTGTATGCAGGCAGCCAGCTGAGGCATTCGGTAGCTCTTGACCCCACTCGAGGATCCGCGGCCCCCACGGGACCCGCCAAGCATTCTTTCCTCAATCGGGTTTTTAACATGAAGAAGGTTCCGCCAACAAGAGTATTAGCAGGGCGACATACCCCCAAGAAAGGGATCCGACGAGTTGCAATAATCTCTTCTAAATTGCAATGCGGGAATATCAGAAAATCGGAGAAGTCACACCCATATGGGCCGAACTTACAACAACGGAACGACATGTATTTACAACATATATTTTTTCCAAGCAATAAAGAATATTTCATAGTCATCCCACACTTCAAAGAAGACTATTTTGGCATATTCACAGCAAAAACCTCTCCACCAGATGTATCTCGAGATACTCGTAGAATTAAAAAGAATTCAGTACCCGGATGACTCCAGTGTCGGAATGCCGGGCTCATCAAGCTCTTATGAGGCAACTCCGAGCTCACGAGAAGCAGTATTCAGGCTTAAACAACTCGATGACTTAGAGACTGCTTCCAATCTCCACGTACTGGAAATCCGAAATTGTAAGACCCTAGCGGGTAGCCTCGGTATAACTAGATCTATTCTCCGCAAACAGTAAAACCTCAATAGGCCTGGCAAACTGTAAGACCTCACCATGCATGAAAAATCCCTTAGTTTAGGCTATACGTCGTGTTTGTAAGAATCCCTAAAGGGCATATGCTCGGTGTAGACACCTAAAATAGCCTCTCGGGATAAAAAATGGCCCCGGCGAAGCACATATGACTCCGATCAAAGCAGTTTATATAGCCCAAATAACGCGACTTAGGGACGCTTGATTGTCGCTAAGAAATCCTTTGAATATACTTTGGAAAGAACCGGTTAAAAATCACGCTTCCCTCAATAGGCAAAAAATGAGTCCCGACCATGGCGGCTCTGAAATTGCAAGAGCGTCGATCTACTCGACCTATGAGCTATGAACCTTACGAGGTGCTCGAAATATTGCCGACTACGACTTGAAATCGAGGTTCTTTTAGACCCGATGACGGGTCAGGCAAAAATATTCCAAAAGACCTTAACAAGAGGAAACAAAGCCTACAAAAAGCCTCCGGGCCTCATATCAAAAGGTCTCTATGACCAAACAGCATAAGAGCCATTTTCGCCAGCTAAGCAAGCCTCCGGGCCTCATATTAAAAGTCTCTATGACCATACAGCTTAAGAGCCATTGTCTCTAGCTTAAAAATTGAAAACTTGAGGATTAAAGCGAGCTCGAACCGAAACCCCATTCGGAGACCGAATCCTTAATAGTTAACTATGCAAGCCTACGGGCCACATACTAAAAGGTATCAATGACCAAATGACAGAAAAGTCACCATCGTTGGCCAGAAACATAATAACATTTAAGGGTTAATTACAGCTCGAGTCGCAATGCGACTCGGAGACTAGACCCAAAAATTACAATACACCCAAGGGCGTGACATCGATGCCATTACTGCCGACCGAAATCTCCAGAAAGATTAAGGGTCAAATATAGCTCGAATCGTAATGCGACTCGGAGATTAGACCCAGAAAATTGCAGAACGCCTAAGGGAAAGAAATAAAAATTGTTGTCGCCAGCCCGAACGGGCTCAAGGGTACATTAAACACGAGTCAAATCCCGACTTGGAGACTGAACCCGAGGATAATTCATCCACAAAATGCCTAAAGGCACGACCCAAATGATACATGATCTGCCTAGACAAATCTCCAGGCCACGTTCCCATAAAACCATTTCAATCCAGGAGCACAAAGGGCTATCGCTCTCCACCCATGCAGGCGAGAAAGAGCTGGAATGCCAATTGAAGCTCGAGCTGTAACATGATTCGGGGACCAATTTTAAAAATGGTCTACACGATCGAGAGCAACGACAGAAAAAAGGTACAAAAGGAATAAAACATTAAAATTCTTCTTATATTACATACGAAAAAGCACTCTCAACCTACAGACACGCCCTGCGCGCGCCGAAAACAAAGATTCAAATTGATGGATTCTATATTCTACGCTAAAGGACTATAGCTGGTCAAGTTCTCCCTCTGCAACGTCCACAAGGAGTGACGAAGCGTCATTCTCAGCCGCCCTTGATCGAGCTAATTCCTTCGAGAGAATGAAGCCCCTTGGACTAACCTCCTCTAATACCTCTCTCCGAGATCGACAGCGAACATATTCCTCGATCCTCTTCTTATGATCGAGGGCATGCCTCAACTCGAATTGAGCATCAGCAGCATCTTTTATGCAAATCGCCATCTCACAATCAGCCCTGGTTTGGCTTAATGCCACTTCCACCCAGGCATCGATTATCTTAGCCCTTACCTTCAAGAGATCAGACTCAAGTCTCTTGATCATATCCGCTTGAACTTTGGCATTGTCATGGGTCAAGTTGAGTTGGACCTCGAAGGTAGGGACCTTAGCCGAGGCACTCATCTCCTCTAGATCTTGAGCTTGCACTTGAGATCTTAGCTCCTCGCAAGCGGCCCTAACGTGGTCTACGTCTCCTTTAAGGTACTCCAAGACATCCATCCTTTTCTACAACAAAAACAACAAGAGGAAATTAGCCTTATGGTTAGAAAGAAGCGAAGCACGCACTACAGGAAGCTACCTGCTCCACCAAATAACTCTCATAGATTGAGCTCTGGTACGCCTCATATTGCCAATGCTGCAGCTCAACTTCCTTCTCCTTACAAAGAAGCCTAAGGGATTCTCCCTCATCCAGAATTCTCTAAAACTTGGCCCTTTGACGAAACAACTCGGACTTAAGCATATCGCAGGCCTGCGCAAGAAGGATTCAATGAGAGGAAAAAGATGCGGGATGCAAGGAAACTATGTACAAGCTAGCCACGAAGTGAAGACGATGGATTTCCTCCAAATCGGAACACGCTACTGTTGGTCCTGCCCCTGCGATCCCAGAAGAGTCAGCCCCGGACACGACATGCTCACCTGAAGGAGCTGTTGGCCGGGAATTAGGCTCTCCAGGAATAGCAAACTCAGGTAATGCCCCATCCTCAGAAATACGAGCCCGACCAGCACTGCTAAAGGCTCCTTTGCATTATGGGCTACGGTGCCTCTTGTTGTTGTTTACCGTGAAAATGGTAACAATAATTAAATTTGTAAATGGGGCTCTAAAAATATGTGATCTATTCCCGAGCTAGTTTGGAAGGGTGTTTATTGTTAATCGTAGAGTAAAACAACAAAGGTCGAGCTAGACGGATGATAGTCAAACCAGTAGGGGATGTTCCCGGTTCGGAGCAAGCCAGTAGATACCTCGGGGCCAAGCTACGAGCCTACCACAGGCTTATCGAGGGTAGCCTTATCGAGGGTAATTAGGAGAGGGATAATAGATAAGTATGAATATACAAAGCTTTATACCGTCAATCTTGAGCTAAAAGATGAAGAACAAATAAAGAACAATAAAATTTCTAAGGCGAGCTCGAGGTCGGAGAACATATATAGCTTATGAGAAAGAGAGAGAGAGAGAGAGAGAGAGAGATATTATTGCTTAATGGAGAAGTGGGAGCAATATCAGTCCGTTACAAGGTGGGGTGCGTCCCCTTTATATAGGAGAGTGGACTCAATAAAATACGTATATATCACTTACAAAAGTAGGAAGATAGGATGACTTATCGGACGTCATCTCAGTAGGTCACGGATAGATCGGCCCTGTCAGGTGTAGCCATGCGCTCTAGAGTCATCTTCTCTTACCCTAGCCTTGAGACCTGCTTCTTTTGATTCGAACCTTGATGATCCTGGAGGTTGAGAACGCGATCATAGCCTTCCACCCTCGGGTTCTCGAGGGAGACTTCCCAAATTGCCTTGATAGAAAAAATCAAGCCTTCTGATATTTATCGCGCACAGTTACTATCATCCCCCGGCCCGGAGGCTGACGAATCCATCTCCTCTCTAGAAAAGTGCTGCCTCGCCCCAAAGAACCACTCAATATCTGCAAACTGCAAGTCCAGTATAGAGTAGGGATCCTGACTCAAGCTTATTTTACCCTTGAGCCCGTTTGGGATGGCAATAATGATTCCCATTCTATGCCCTTGGGCGTTTGGTGATCTTCCAGGTCCAGTCTCCAAGTCGCATTGCAATTCGAGCTGTAATTGACCCTTTTAATCTTTACGGAGATTCCGGTTAGAGGTAATAGCATCGACGTCATGACCTCGGGAGTATTATAATTTTTGGGTCTAGTCTTTGAATCGCGTTGCAACTCGAGCCGTAATTGACCCTTTAATTTCTTCTGAGTTTTTGGCCAACGATGGTGGCTCTTACATCATTTGGTCGTAAAGTCCTTTTGATATGAGGCCCAGAGGCTTTCTTTAGCTAGTGATTGATGACACTTGTGCTATTTGGTCGTGGAGACCTTTCAATATGAGGCCCGCAGGGTTTGTTTAGTTTAACTAATTTGGATCTGGTCTTCGAATCGGGTTACGATTCGAGCTCACTTTAATCCTCAAGTTGTCAATTTTTGAGCTGATGGTCGTAGAGACCTTTTGGTGTGAGGCTCGTAGGCTTTGCTTAGCTGGAGACAATGGCACTTACGCTGTTTGATGTGTGGCCCGTAGACTTTTTGGAAGTTTTATTTTCTCTCGTTAAGGTCTTATTGATTATTTTTGCCTAACCAGTCCTCGGTTCTAAAAGAACCTCGATTTCAAGTCGTAGTCGGCGATGTTTCAAGCACCTCGGAAGTTTCATAGCTCGTAGGTTGAGTAGATCGACGTTTTTATGATTTTAGAGCCGATGTGGTTGGGACTCATTTCTTTTGCCTGTTGAGGGAAGTCTATTTTTAACCGGTTCTTATCTGAAGTAGGTTCGGAGGATGTTTTAGCAATAACCAGTCATCCTCGAGTCGCGTTTTTTGGGTTGTTGCAGCCGTTTAGACCGTAGTTGTATGTATTTGGCTTTGGCCATTTTTGATATCAAGAAGTAGTTTTAGGCATCTACACCGAGGGTATACCCTTTAGGGATTCTTGCAAATGCGATGTGTAGCCTAAAACTGCGGGACTTTTCATGCCTGTTGAGGTCTTACAGTTTGTCATGCCTATTGAGGTCTTAAAGTTTGTCATGCCTGTTGAGGTCTTACAGTTTGCTATGCCTATTGAGGTCTTATATTTTATGGAGAATGGATCTAGTTTTGCCAAGGCTTCCCGTTAGGGTCTTACAATTTCAGATTTTCCAGTGCGTGGCAACTGGCGATAGTCCCCGAGCTCATGATTTCGCTTGAAAACAGCTTCTGCACGAGTGCTCTTACCCTTTGACCTCATTTCTGGGGGCTAGGTGAGTTCGGAGTTCCGACCCTAGGGTCGCACAAGTTGTTGGATTGCTCATGGTGAGTCTACGAATATATCGAATCATTCTAGGCCTAAATACCGCCTTTCGTAATTTTGGGGCCATATTGCGAGGACTTTGTGAGCCCGAAACCCCGACCATGGGGTAGTGAGGATACCAAATTGATTAAGTCTCTGAGCATTTTGGGATGTATTAGATGTAGAAGTTTTTCGTTGAGGATAAAGCGGAAATAATTTTATTCGAGGCGTTGAATGATTGGAAAATATTCTCTGTTGCTCGGCAAAAATATAAGTTGCAAATACATGTTGTCCCGTTGCCGTGAGCCTGGTCTATATGGGTATGACTCCCCTAATTATCCGATGCACTTGTATGGTCCCATATGGGAAAATAGAGAGAGGTTGTGGGATTTTAGGGTCCCTTCCCTGGGGACATGTAGTCCCGCTAATAATCTTGTTGGTGCAATTCTCTTATTGATAGAAAACCCAATCGAGGAATGAATGTCTTGCGGCCCCATGGCGGCCGCGGATCCTCGAGAGTATTCCCTTCGGCAGTCGCATTATTCATCCGGCCAGGCCAGGCCGAAGACGCGAGTGCTCTTACCCTTTGACCTTATTTGAGGGCAGCGTCAGTTATGGGCGTAAGGAGAGCAATCTCCTTCCGTCACTTGTAGTCAGATGCTTTGGCTCTACGCCTGCCCAGGGTATCCACACCCATGGAGGAATAGGACTGGAATTGCATTGACGTACTTGCCGTCGTCTTTTCATAGTATCTGCACCCTGCGTCACCCGATGTAATGGCCTGGGCCCGGGCGGTCCATGTAGGGAGGGCAATTTAGATATTGTGGCAGCCTCCACTGGGGACACATTAGCAGTTCGGCACGAGGGTGGCATTGGTCGGACTTTCATACTGGCTTTGGCTCACCATCATTGGCACAATTTTGTCTAATATACCTGTAATCATTAATGCATGTTTTATTTAAAAACGAGCTCGAATCGAAAGAAGGGATTACCAATATACTGAGGCGATGTCGAGGTGGGGTCTCAGCGTCCTTTTTCCTCAGGCGAGAGGGTGTCCTCAGGGAGTACTCCCCGGGATCGTCCCTTTCTAGCGACAGGCACTTGAATTTTAAATTCTTCGGATCTTGGCGGGGCGCCGTCATCCTTTAACGGTCGTGACGATATGTCGCAGCTTGCCGGCTCTTCTTTGTTTGGTTTCCCTTTATCCGTTGAGCTGGACCCGGGTTTTCTTACCTGGTGATGATTTGTGGTTGCCTTTGTTGGATGGCATAGTTGCTGCTCTCTTGGGTCCGTAGCTCCGAGAATTTCGTGACTCTCGAAGTGGGCCACGATTTCCTCAGAGGATTTTTGGTTGAATATGTCCGAGCCACTCGTAGTTCCCAATTTGACTTACGATGACCATTATGCTTGGAACCGCATTGTTGAAGTCGAGCTCTATTGGGCAAGGTTTCTTAGGTGATTGCGTCTTGTTGAATCTGGTAACCTTGGAGGTTTCGCAGGGGTATCGTCTTTGGGCTACCGCCCCATTATTGTGAGATGCACTGTACCTCGGTTCATTTCTTCCGTTCACGCCATGTAGATAATGGATCCATTTGTTCGGTGTCGGCTTCTCCATAGGAGATCTGCCTGGATATGCCGATCCAGTGAGGGTTTCTCGAGGGTTATCTGCAGCTCTGACTCGGGTTCGATGTTGGTCGCTGGTGTATCACCAAGTCTCGACCGGATATTCGACCACACTTCGCTCGAATTGCTCTGGAATCGCCGGGTATATTTTGTTCGGGTTTTGGGCGATAGCGCATGCCATCCTACTATTCAGGACTGGGAGCGGTCTCGTGTTTCTTGTCGGATAGCGAGGTGCGATTTCCTGTGATACTTTATTTCTTCTTATTTTCTTGTCCTTCAGTGTATTGAGCCCTTTTGGAATCACTTTGATGGAATTGGCGTGTGCTTCCACGGATCGTGTCAATATCATGAGTGGATCCCTGAGATCTGATGATGAATAATGATGCCACGTCGTGGTCTCTTTCGGTGGAATTTCTTCGAATCACCTTATCAGGATGGGCCCGAGCTCTCCATTATGAATGTCATCGTTCCCAAATGGGTGTGCGCGAGTGGCGATGTGCCCGCGAGGACTTGAAGTCCCGTCATTCCTAGGGAGTCTTGTTGTTTCTGACTTTTGCAGAATGGGTCCCGGGCTCGTATCTCTGGAAAATTGTTTCTCTAGTAGTCTTTGCGAGCGTGAGTCGATCCTTTCGATAATATCTTCCAGCACCCTTACCGTTGTAGGATAGGTCATTGGCTCGTCGTCGACCGATACCTCAGGTATTGGCTCGAAGCGAGGAGATATTTTGGGTGCTACCGCGCCAAGAGTCTCCAGGTGGTTCTTTAGCTGAGAGATAGGCAACTGCTGTTCTTGCAACATTTCAAATTTTATACGAAGGTTTACTTCCCGTTCTTCCTGGGCCGGGATTTTTTGGGTTTCCTGTTGGTTAGCGCATCGCGTTCCACCATCGAAGTGCAAGACTTCGTTACCCCGCTGTGTAGTGTATGAATCCATATCCACTCGGGCCAATCTGGATGTGTTATTGGGGTCCTGCGGTGTCGCGCCAGCCATTAGGTTGGCCGTACTGTCTTCTTTTCGATTTTCAGGGTTATCGTACTCGATTACCTTTATCGAGCTGATCATCAACCAGAAATCGAAAGGTCTTGGAAAGAAAAAGTGTGAAAGGTATCGTACGTTAAAGTGACGAAACTAACAAGAAAATAATCACTATTATTTTTAGCCCCACGGTGGGCACCAAACTGTTTACCGTGAAAATGGTAACAAGAATTAAATTTGTAAATGGGGCTCTAAAAATACGCGATCTATTCTCGAGCTAGTTTGGAGGGTGTTTAGTGTTAAGCATGGAGTAAAACAGTAAAGGTCGAGCTAGACGGGCAATAGTCAAACTAGTAGGGGACGTTCCCGGGCTTAGAGCAAGCCAGCAGATACCTCATGGCCGGGCTTCGAGCCTACCGTGGGCCTATTAAGGGTAGCCTTATCGAGGGTAATCGGGAGAGGGATAACAGATAAGTATGAATATACAAAGATTTATACCGTCAATCTTGAGCTAAATGATAAAGAACAAATGAAGAACAATAAAAATGCTAAGGCGACCTCGAGGTCGGAGAACACATATAGCTTAGGAGAAAGAGACAGAGAGAGATATATTATTGCTTAGGGAGATGTGGGAGCAACATCAGTCCGTTACAAGGTGGGGTGAGTCCCCTTTATATAGATGAGTAGACTCAATAAAATATGTATATATCACTTACAAAAATAGGAAGATAGGACGGCCTATCACACATCATCTCAGTAGGTCACGGATAGACCGGCCCTGTCAGGTGTAGCCATGCGCTCCGGAGTCATCTTCTCTTTCCCTAGCCTCAAACCTCGAGCCCCATTTCATTTGATTCGAACCTTGATGATCTTGGAGGTTGAGAACTCGATCGTAGCCTTCCACCCTCGGGGTCTCGAGGGAGGCTTCCCAAATTTCCTTGATAGCGAAAATCAAGCCTTCTGATTTTACCGTGCATTGTTACTGTCATCCCCCGTCCCAGAGGCCGATGACTCCATCCCCTCTCTAGAAAAGCACTGCCTCGCCCCAAGGAACCGCCTGATATCTACAAACGGCATGTCCAGTACAGACGAGGTGGGAAAATGTTACCTCGGGTATATGCCACCAAGAAAAAGCAACATACGCACACACTTTGATGGTCCATTCCCTACCTGATACGAGACATAACTCGCCACCTACGTTCGTCACAAGACGAATGGGTCACCAGCCTCCGAACCCAGCCGGGCAGATCATGGACTTTGCCCGGAATCCACGAAGTTGCTTCAACATGGGAGATAGCATTGTTATTTTGATTTTTGCCATGAACAAAATATGAAAGAGCGATAAAGCGCCTCACTCACCTGCATGATTCCACCCTTTGGGAAATTGCATAAACTCCACCGGAATAATATCAGTAATTTGGACTCGGACGAACCAACTGGCCCACTCTCGGTCTCCGTCCTCCTCATCATCAATAACGAATGGCGTGGGCGAATGACCCCTCAGGGTTTGCAGGCCTCGATGATGAAAATGCCGATATAGCCTGATGAGATGATCAACAGTGAACTCGAGCCTGGCTTTCTCCACAAAGAATCTCATCATCAGCACCGTTCGCCAAAATAACGGATGAATCTGCTCAAGGGTAACCCGATACTTCAAACAAAAGTCAAGCACAACCCTATCAGAGGTGCCAAATGCAAAAGGGTATAGGTGCACACTCAAGAATCCATCAGCAGAGCCCGCGATGCTTTCACCTGGGGAAAGCACCCGCACTGTCACCCCCTCGCTCCACCCGCAGTATCGCCTTGCCATATCTAGGTGTTCCTCTCTTATCAAGGATGCAATCTCCAAAGCAAAATTCTTCGACTCCTAAGCGCCGGGAACAACATTCTCCGCCCTTTGCCATGTCGGTCCCGAAGTGGTCGCAATGACTATGGCAAAACTAACAAAATAAAGCAAAGGCAAACACCAATGCTTTTCGCACTTTAAGAGATAGGGAGCCCTATGCCGAAACAGAAGAACAACTACCCAAAAACAATGAATTCTCACAAAAAGGCCGAAGCCACCCCATTTATATGCAAGAGGCAACGGCGAGTCGCCTTCTTGAGGTAAGCTGCAGGAAGCCAACAGCCTCGATACAAGTCGACGGGTTGATACCCGACCCAGGGAGCATCCTGCAACAGATGACAAGACTCGAGGGACCACGCGTATTATTTCTATGCTCTAGGCAGCATTTTGCATTGGGAGCCCCCGGCCCCAAGAAACAGGGCCACGATGAGCTCCAAAATGCTGGTACCAGATGCAAGGCAAGTGCCCGGGCTCGTGATCCCCTCTCTAGAGGAGTTAATCCCGGAAGCCCCGATGACAAAAGCTCCACGAAGGCCCAAAGAAGCGCCCAAACATAGACAAACTCCTCAAACGGAAGCCAACCTTATACTTCCTAAAAGGGTTATCTACATCAAAATCTAAAGGGCCACCTGGGGCACCCAAAGATGACTTCATCCGGGGTAGCGTTCCCGAAGGCCCTAGAATTCGATGCGTGATCTCCAAACAATTTAGTAGGCTCCGATAGCTCGAATTTATCCGGTCGGTCCTCCATCAATCCGAAATACGACAGTAGGGCCAGGGGAGAACCATGTCAACCAGCTAGACCAGGACAAGCTATCATGACAGGCATCAACGACCAACGAATAAAAGAAGACATTCAAAGGGCCCCGGAGGGCGTGGGGGCATACATATAAAAAACAAAGTAAGAGAAGAAGAAGTCAACAAAATAAATTCTTATTTATGAAGGATTTGGGTACAAAACTACCGAATAATCATTACATACAAATTACAAAAGCCCACAAAGGGTCTCTACATGGAAGTAAAGAAGCAGAAGGGTACATATAGTGAAAATCCGGGTCCTGGTGTGAAAGGTCGACGATACACCATGGAGTCAATACTTCCGAAAGCCGTCTTCCTTGAATGAGTGGCCTCAAAGAGGATAACTCCTGGGATGCCAGCTTCCGCACTGATATCCCCAAAAAGAGTAAGCCAAGGAGCAGGGAGGAATAAAAAAATGCCATAGATCCCTGGGGGTCGAGGACCCTCACTGGCAAGGAGAACCTCAAAAGGGCTGAGGACTGACCAAACCCCAGGTCCGCACTACGGCTACTTAAAATCCTCTTCTTGGATTATCGAGCTGTGCAAGCTCCCAGCTCAAAATAGAATTCCACGACGAGCCGGGGTATGAAGGTGATCAGCGGTGGATATTCCGAGCTCCATTTTGAGCAATGGTGCATAAACGAATGACTACCTATATAGGAGGGAGACCGACCCCCCATCCATCACCACCTCGGGCCAACAACAATATTGGAACAACATGTTTATATTCAATGAAGGGATGCCCCGGCAGAAGGCCATGATGTAGTATAGAGGAACTCATCCAAACAGCCTTAAGACAGAAAGCTTCTATCGTGGTGATCAAAGTTAAAAGAAGATGACGAGAGGGAAGAGAAAAACATGCCAATGGAGGCATTGAGATGGAAAACATAATACCAAAATGCCCTTATTTATAGGGGAGAAACTACACGGTCATCGATGCTCTGGAAGATTAACCGTCGGATGCAATTACTGCTTCCTTGAAAAAATGAATCGACGACAGTACTTTTGCCTTGAGTAGAAGAAATGACAAGGCATCGAGCAGAGATCTATGAGATATGTCGTCTGTTGCAGAAGATTGCGCCGCAATCCAAATCGCCAGCATTATGTCACCAAAGGGAGCTTGAGAAATCAAGTGTCAGAATCATTTCCCATCACTTCCGCATGGGAAACACGTAGACTATCTGTACGCGACAAAATAAGAAGACTTGATTTTTTGCTATCAAGACATTTTAGAAGCTTTCTCAGAGACTCCGAGGGTGGGAGGCCGCAATTGAGTTCTCAGCCTCAGGGCTCGTCGAAGTCCGACTAGGAGGAAACAGGGTATGAGGTCGGGATAAAAGGGGAAGAGCCCTAGGTACATGGCTACGCCTGACGAGCTCGGCCTGTCTAGAGCCTACTGTGAGGCCCTTCATCAAGTCATCCCATATTTTTACACTTGCAATTAATACAAATTCAATAATCTCTCTCTCTCCCTCTTTCTTCAAAATTGTCTATCTCCATCGACCTCGAGGTCGGCTTAGCACTTTATCTATTTCTCATTTGTTCTTCATTAATTTGCTCAAAATTGATGATATAGAGCCTTGCTTAGCTGTATTTTCACTTGTTATCCCCTTCTCGGCTATCCTAGATAGCCCGAGATAGGCTCGAAACTCAGCCCCGAGATGTCTACAGGCTGATTTTACGCCTGGCAACAACCCCCTACTAGTTCAATTACTGCTTTGCTTAAGTCGGTTTTTATCATTTCACCTCACGCTTTAGAACTAACTACCCTAACAAACTAATTTAGGAATAGATCACATATTTTTAGAATCCCATTTTACAAATTTAATTTTTGTTACCATTTTCACGGTAAACATTTAGCTTGATGGATTTGGAGTTGTGTCCTATTTTCTATGTGTTAATTGTTGAGTACGACGTATAAGCATGGTGACGAGTATCTATACGTTGGTGTCAAGCATGCCCGTAAGACTTACGCTATGATTAATATGACTCTGTTTTGTATTGTTCATGCCTTATGTGATATTTCTATTGTTGAACAAGCCTTATGGAAGTAATTTTGGTAATTGAACATTGAAGAGCGTTGGCTCAAGTTGTGAAATGATTTGTGGAATTATTGTTTGCGATTGAACATTTTAGAGCATTGGCTCAAGTTGCGAAATCAGTTGTGAAGTAAATGAGAAAAAGAGAAGAGGATTATGATATTGTCTCCCTTGCCAGGATGTTGTTGCTTTTAATCTTATCTCACTTGCCGGGATGTTGTGGCTTTGATATTATTTCCCTTTCCGGGATATGATTGTTGTACTATTGTTCCCTTCCTTGGATTTTATTGTGATTTTACTTAATCTCTTGCCCTTATTGCTTGTAATTGTTGTTTGGGTGAGGAAGAGTGTTAATGCATGAAGGGTGATGCCGTGCATTGTATTGGTGAGAGAGTGTTAAAACACGAAGGTTGATGCCGTGTATGATATTTGTGAGAGAGTGTTAATACACGAAGGGTGATGCTGTGCCGCATGATGTACAATTTCATTCCTTTATATGAGTGATAATGCATGAAGGATCATTCCGTGCCATGATTATGTGAGGTAAAAGCACCAAGGGTGATGTCGTGCCGATTATATTGATTTTTATGGTGAGGACGAGAGTAAAAGCATGAAGGGTGATGCCGTCCACTTGTCCTTGATTTTCCTAATTTTTTGCTGTTAGTTGAGTTATGGTGTTCTTTACGTTTACTTATTGATTTTCCGTTGTTACTTGATTTTATTGTGATGTTATAGATTTCCTTTTCACAAATTACTTGTGATTGTTGCTTGGGTGAGGAAGAGTGTAAAGCACGAAGGGTGATGACATGCATGATATTTGTGAAAGAGTGTTAGAGCATGAAGGGTGATGCCGTGCATGTTATTGGTGAGAAAGTGTAAAAGAACGAAGGGTGATGTCGTGCACTTGTCTTTGAATTCCTGATTTTTGTTGATAACTGAGTTATGGTTTCTCTACATTTAACTGTTGGTTTTTTGTTGATACTTGTTGTTCCCCGCAACATGATTCCCTCTTCCTATCTTCAATTATGAAGTTCTGGTTTTATTTTTCTGTTGTATATGATTTAACTATACAAATTTATTTGGTAGTTTGGTCCTAGTCTCGTCACTACTTTGCTGAGGTTAGGCTAGGCACTTACCAGCACATAGGGTCGGTTGTGATTATACTACACTCTACACTGTGTGCAGATCCCGGTGCTGTAGCGTTTAGACCGCCGTGAGGTTGCTGCCTTCAGTCCAGCAGGCGACCCGAGGTAGTCCGGCATACATCCACTGACCTTCATATCTCCTTATATATTTTCATGTATTTCTTTCATGTATTCCAGAGACAATATTGCATTTGTTTTTCGGACCTTTGTTTGTAGTATTCCTAGACAGTCTGTGAAATTGTAACACCAGTTCTGGGTAGTTTATGTTATGGATTGGTATTAGCATCTTTATTAAAATATTACATTTCAGTCTTCCGCCTATTAAATTCCGTTGTTTATATAATGTTTGTTATTAATTGTGGACGGATTAAAATGGGAAAAAGGTAAATAATACAAATGGTTGGGTTGCCTAACTTTCACTAGTAGGCACCATCACGATTCTCGAGGGCGAAAAATCCGGGTTGTGACATGCATGAATTATACTTGTACGAAGAAACATATCTATAAGATCCCATGCGGGTAACACGAGTTCATAAGACCTTCATAAAGGCAAAAAACCAAACCTGTAAGACCTCAAGCAAAACATGAATGATACTTGTACCAAATAACTTGAATCTGTAAGACCTCAAATAAGGCATAATAAATTTGTAAGACCTTACAAAAGGCATAATCGCAATCTTAAAAGTTAAGGCTATATATATCCGAACTTGTAAGACCCCTAAAATAGCATACCCTCGATATATACACCGAAAAAGCCAATCCAACGCAACTTGGGGATGCCCGAGTGTCGCTACAAAATCATAGGCCGTCAATTACTTCAAAAAACCTTCGAAAAGAACCGGTTAATCAGGCTACCCACAACATAAGAAAAAGAGCTTCGATCATATTAGCTGCAGGCAATGAGCTTCTAAACAATTTAGACATCGAATGAAACCTCTCGAGATGCTCATTTATCGCTACATAACGGCTCACAATCGAGCCTCTTATCGGGCCGTCAAAGAGTCGGCCGAACACAAATAATTCAAAAAGTCTTTAACAAGGGAAATAAAGCCTATAGGTCGTACCGACCCAATGCGTATGATCCACTTTCGCCTGTCACACCCCAAATCGAGGGACATGACCGGCGCCCGATCGGGTAGCCCCAGTCAAGCGGACCTGGGTGCCTTTCCTATCCTACGTGTTACCCCGTATTTTCATTACTCATTAATCAAGGAACTAATAATTTTATAATTGGAATCACCTTTTTCGAAACATACACAACATACTTGGTTACTTTACAATGTTTGCAACTTACATCGCCCGACATACAATTACATAAGTTCACAACCCACATTTACTGTCTATGGAGCCTCTAAAGATGCAACAGGATAATACAGTACTTGCCGGTAACAAGGCTCCGGCTATACCTTACACACAACCAAAATAAGACTCCGGTATAGAAGCGGCATGAGCCACGCTGGGCCCCGAGAGGAAACGGGCTCACCTATACGGCTGATGGAAGATGAAGGAGTGCTACTGCCGGTGAACTGAGGTATCTGATATAGATCCACCTACAATCATAATACGAGTGTAACGCCCCCGGCAAAAGGGACGTCAGTACACTTGAATTGTACTGGTATGTATAAACAAACTTTTCCCTAAGCAAACTTAAACCATACACAATACACATGAAAGAAAACAATCAAGCCAAACAAGTTTACAATCTCTCCATTTCCCTTCCAACAATTTTCACATCAAAGAATTCACAACTTTCTCATATTTTCATTTCAATAGTGATTTCCATCACTTTCCACCACCCTTATTACCTCGGCCATCCTTATCATCCCAACCCACAACTTATCATTTTGTGTTGCAGCGCGCAACCCGATCCCACCGTACAGTTACAATTCACAAACAACACAACAACAATCAACGATTTACAAAGATCAATAATAACACTTCTAAAGAAATAACTACAACAACTTACAAGTATTTCCATAATCATCAACACTATTTCCATCATATTCAACAACTCATATGTGTTTAGCGCCACAACGATGATTGCCACAATAAGCCATAGATGTTGTTACTACAGTTATTCTAGTTGCATCATTTACGATTTCCTTCCATCATTTGTTCCTCAGCTCTTACCACATAACACAGTCACAACCATACCAATCATACGAATTTCACAAATAATCCATGTAGATATCATATACCAAACATTCGTACACCAAACAAGGCGATTTTACGAAGGTCAAAGTTAGCCATACATACTGGAGCTAAATTCCCTTTTAATATCTACTTTCAACTTTAACAAAAAGCCTGGCAACGTCAATCTAGTGCACAAATTAATACATATTTCTTAGAATCGAAGTTCACAATCACTACCCGAACACATTTAGGTTATCGACCCTCCTTTACATAATTCTTTAATCCCACCCAATTACTCTTACTAGATTTTAGGTTTTAATAGACATGCATGAGCGTTTCAACCCCTATTACTAAGAATCAATGCATAAGAATCTCCCTTTTTATTAAAATCTAAAAATCAATGAAAAGGGTTTGGGGATTTTACCTGCAAGAATGGAGATGAAGATAATACTCAAAACTTTTTGAGCCTGGGTGACTTTGGAAAATCAAATTGAGGAAGATGAACTTTCTCTCTTAAGAACCCTCTCTTCCCTCTCTCTTATTTTGCCCAGTAAAGTGATTAAAATGAGGGGTTGGGGTGTTTTATTAAAAAGGGGGTCGGGTTTCAAATTTAGAAAACTAAAAGCCCGAGTAGGATCTGCGGTCGCACTTTGCAATCGTAGAATCAAAATGCGGTCCACAGATTGTACCACAGAAGTGCCCTAGAACTCTAAGCATTTTTGCTTGGGAATGCGACGGGAATGCGGTCCGCATTCCTGTTCTGCGGTCGCATAATGCACCGCCGAACTGACCTTCACAAATCCTTGTGGAATTTATGCGACGATTATGCGATCCGCGTATTAATTATGCAATCACATAATAGACCGCATTTTCAACATCAATTTCGACTAACTCCCTGATTAACTCTGCGGTNTTCCCTTTCTTCCCAAATCGCATGACTCCCTTCATAGGAGACACCCTCAAGAATACCCAATCATCTACTTGGAACTTCAATTCTCTTCGATGAACGTCCGCATAGGATTTCTGGCGACTCTGAGCAGTCTTCATCCTTTCCTGAATGACACTAACTTTTTCCATATCCTGGTGCACGAGATCCGGCCCTATCAATTCTGCTTCACCTACTTCGAACCATGCGATCAGAAACCTACATCTCCTTTCGTACAATGCCGCAAATGGGGCCATCTGAATACTAGCATGAAAGCTGTTATTGTAAGCAAATTCTATAAGTGGCAAGTGATCATCCCAACTATCTTTGAAATCGAAGACACAAGCCCGCAACATATCTTCAAGCGTCTGAATAGTCCGCTCGGCCTGACTGTCAGTCTGCGGATGGAAAGCTGTGCTAAGATTCACCTGAGTACCCAAACCTTATTGAAATTTCTTCCAAAAATTAGCTGTGAATTAGGCCCCTTNCATTCTGGACCGCATAATGGCAATTTTCTGGAAAATTTTGATTCTTGATTTTTAAGTGCAAAATCAGTAAAAAGGGCCCGAAGCGCGGTGAGCAAGCTCGCCGCGAACAATTTTACACATCCCTAATGCATATCCGGATATGGACACCAATAGCTACTAGGTTTTTATCACAAATATTTACGGGGCCTTACATCCTCCCCCACTTAAAATTATTCGTCCTCGAATGAGGATTTTTGAAAATCAGTTGGTTTGAAAAACTTGATATGCAAGCTCCCAAATTTTTCACTAACTCCCATATTTTGGAAAATTTTCGCCAGAGTTTCCTTTGTAATATGGACATATCTACCTGTCAGAGAGCCCTTGAAATACATTTCCTTGCACCATTACATAATTCCTATTATCCATATAACAATATACAATTCATCACCCCTATACTCGCACATATGCAATTACTTGACACACTTTTCCACATAGTTGGATTACTACAATGAGTCCCATACAGTTTAACCACTTAGATTCACTATACACATGCAAATTAATCATTACCAATCTATTCTATCATAAGCCAATTAGTTATCACAAGAGTTCTCACAAAACTTTCATTTACCAAGAAGGGTTTGCATATGGCTCAAATAATCATAATCACAACACATACAATTTTGGCACAACTTGAAGAATTACAATAGTAAAGCATTTAGGGGAGAAATGGGGTATCTTTGCACCAAATAGGACACAATGCCAGTTCGCTTAGGGACAAGAGTTTGCACGATCACTACTAGACTTGTTCAAACAAATGGGGATAATTTTCTTTCATCTCATCTTCCGCTTCCCACGTGTCTTCCTCGACTTGTTGATTTCGCCACAACACATTATCTGAAGAAATTTCCTTGTTTCGTAATTTACGGACTTGCCTATCAAGAATGGCAACTGGAACTTCTTCATACGATAACTCTTCAGTAACCTTGATGTCTTCAACTGGCATGATGGTGGACGGATCTCCAACCACTTTCCTTAACATAGACACATGGAACACCGGGTATATTAAGGATATTTTAGGAGGCAACTCTAGCCTATAAGCAACTTGCCCGATCCTTTGAATGATCCGATAAGGCCCGACATATCTAGGACTCAGCTTCCCTTTCTTCCCAAATCGCATGACTCCCTTCATAGGAGACACCCTCAAGAATACCCAATCATCTACTTGGAACTTCAATTCTCTTCGATGAACGTCCGCATAGGATTTCTGGCGACTCTGAGCAGTCTTCATCCTTTCCTGAATGACACTAACTTTTTCCATATCCTGGTGCACGAGATCCGGCCCTATCAATTCTGCTTCACCTACTTCGAACCATGCGATCAGAAACCTACATCTCCTTTCGTACAATGCCGCAAATGGGGCCATCTGAATACTAGCATGAAAGCTGTTATTGTAAGCAAATTCTATAAGTGGCAAGTGATCATCCCAACTATCTTTGAAATCGAAGACACAAGCCCGCAACATATCTTCAAGCGTCTGAATAGTCCGCTCGGCCTGACTGTCAGTCTGCGGATGGAAAGCTGTGCTAAGATTCACCTGAGTACCCAAACCTTATTGAAATTTCTTCCAAAAATTAGCTGTGAATTAGGCCCCTTGATCCGAGATAATAGAAAGTGGAGTGCCATGAAGCCTTACTATATCCTTGATATACAACTTAGCATATTGTTCTGCAGTATCGGTGGACTTGACTGGCAAGAAGTGAGCTGATTTGGTAAGTCAATCCACTATTACCCAAATTGAGTCGAATTTGCGCTGCGTGTGAGGTAACCCTACCACGAAATCTATGTTGATCATTTCCCATTTCCACATTGGTATTTCCATAAGCTGAGTTAACCCACCGGGCTGCTGATGCTCAACCTTCACTTGCTAACAATTCAGACATTTAGATACAAAGTCCGCCACACCCCTCTTCATACCGTTCCACCAATAAATCTCCTTGAGATCATGATACATTTTCGTGGAACTTGGGTGCACGAAATACCTGGAATGATGAGCCTCCGCTATTACCCTCTCCCGAAGCTTATCCACATCCCGGACACATAGCCTACCTTGATATCGCAATACACCATCCTTGCCGCCGATTGAAAATGCCGAAGTCTTGTTATTCAAAACTGCTTCCTTCATCTGAGTCAATGCTGGATCAATAAACTGCTTTTCCTTGACTTTCGCTACGAGTGACGATTTTGCTCCATTATGCACCATAACATTCCTCTCGTCTGATGTCGAAATACAAACCCCTAGACTGGCCAATTGATAAACCTCCCGAGCCAAGGGCCTTTGATCCACTCCCAAATAAGCCAAATACCCATAGACTTCCGACTAAGAGCGTCGGTCGCCACGTTCGCCTTCCCTGGATGGTACAAAATGTTCATATCATAATCATTAAGCAATTCTAAACACCGCCACTGCCTCAAATTTAACTCCTTCTGCTTGAACAAATATTGGAGACTCTTGTGGTCTCAGAACACATCTACATGGACCCCATAAAGATAATGCCGCCATATTTTCAAAGCAAATACAACTGCCGCAAGATCCAAATCATGCATCGGATAATTCTTCTCATGATTCTTGAGTTGCCTTGAAGGATACACTATAACCTTCCCATGCTGCATCAATACACACCCCAAACCGACCCTGGATGAATCACAATAAACCATAAATCCTTCCGTGCCTTCTGGCAAATCCAATATCTGTGCCGAGGTCAACCTTGACTTCAGTTCCTGAAAACTTTTCTTACAAGCGTCGGACCATTGGAACTTAACTGCCTTCTGCGTCAACTTAGTCAATGGGGAGGCGAGGGTAGAGAATCCCTCCACAAACCTCTGATAGTACCCGGCTAAACCCAAGAAGCTACGAACCTCCGTCGGGGTCGTGGGTCTAGACCAATTCTTCACCACTGCAATCTTCTGGGGATCCACATGAATCCCCTCACTGGAAACAACATGACCCAGAAAAGTGACGGACTCCAACCAAAATTCACATTTTGAAAATTTAGCATACAACTGGTGCTGATGAAGATTCTGCAAAATTGCTCTATGGTGATCGACATGATCCTCCCTGCTCAGCGAATAAACGAGGATGTCGTTAATGAAAACAATTACAAAGGAGTCTAGAAATGGCTTGAAAACCCGATTCAGAAGGTCCATGAAAGCTGCCGGGGCGTTGGTTAGCCCAGAAGACATGACCAAGAATTCAAAGTGTCCATAGCGAGTTCTGAAGGAGGTCTTAGGAATATCCTGCTCTCTGATCTTCAATTGGTGATACCCAGACCGCAGATCAATTTTGGAGAAGAACTTTGCACCTTGCAATTGGTCGAACAAATCATCTATCCGAGTCAAGGGATATTTATTTTTGATGGTGACTTTGTTAAGCTGCCGATAATCAATGCACATCCAAAGCAACCTATCCTTCTTTCTAACAAAAAGAACCGAAGCACCCCACGGTGACACACTCGGTCGTATGAACCCCTTTTCTAATAAATCCTTCAGCTGCTCCTTTAACTCTCTTAACTCTGCTGGAGCCATTGTGTATGGTGGAATAGATGTTGGGTGAGTATCTGGAAACACATCAATCCCTAAATCAATCTCCCTATATGGCGGAATACTTGGAATCTCATCCGAAAACACTTCAAGAAACTCATTCACAACTGGCACGGACTCGGGGACAGACACTTCTGAAGTGGTGTCCGCCACCCGGACCAAATAATGGATACACCCCTTCTTAATCATCTTCGAAGCCTTAAGGTAAGAAATAAACCTACCCTTTGGCACCACACCATTTCCTTTCCACTCAACAACCGGCTCGTTAGGGAATTCGAGTCTCATAACTCTCGCTCGGCAGTCAAGTTTAGCAAAGCACGAATAAAGCCAGTCCATTCCCATAATCATATCAAAATCCACCATTCCGAGCTCAATAAGATCGCCCGTGGTAACACGACCACATACTGTGACAACACAATTCCTATAAACTCACGAGGCTATAATAGAATCACCAACCAGAGTCGATATAGAGAACGGCTCATGAAGCTTTTTGGGTTCTATCCCAAAACTTGAAGCAATGTATGGGGTGACATAAGACAAAGAGGACCTCGGATCAATAAGAGCATAGCAATCAATGTCCCGAATAGACAAGATACCTGTAACAACATCTGGAGAAGCCTCAGCACTCTGGCGACCACTCAAAGCATATAATCGACTAGGTCCACCTCTACCACTAGCTCCACCCCTAACTGCACCATGCCCTGCTGGAGCTAGAGGATGCATGGATGACGTGGCAGCTGAAGAATCGGATGATTGAGCAAATCCCCTACCCATGCCCTGACTGGGCGCACGACAGTCCCGCTGGATATGACCTCTCACCTCGCATGTATAGCATATCGGGATATCTAAATAACAAGTCTCTGTATGGAATTTCCCACACTTGGGGCCTGGAGCCCTCCCCTGCCTCTGTGATCTCCCTCCCGAACGACTGAACTGATGGGGCCTCCTACTTTCTAAACTTGGTCTCATGTGGCTGCTCTACTGATAATTGTGCACAGATGGTGGTGCGCTCGTTGAGGATTGGGCATATGACTGAGATGGCCCTGATGACCCTCTCCCTGGAACTGGTCTCCCTGAGTGACCCATTGACCGGGCCCTGCTGCTACTCTCCCTTTCTGCCCGTATCTTCAACTTCCTAGCCTCTGTTGCCTGAGCGAATCCTACAATCTTCCAATAATTCATATCCGAGTGCAAGGCCGCTGTAGCAGCCTCATTCACCACCAAAGGACTAAGGCCCTGAACAAATCGCCGAAGTCGAGCATCCGTAGTCGACATTAACTGAGGTGCATACTTGGACAATCTCACAAATTCCATGTGGTACTCCCAAACACTGATACTGCCATGCTTGAGAACCTCGACCTCAGTGGCACGAGCTGCCATTGTCTCGACAGGCAAGAAGTGGTCCATAATAGCATCTGCAAACTCATCCTATCTAGCCGGAGGTCTTCCCTCCTCACAGGAATCCTCCCACATCTCGAACTATGAACGTGCTGCTCCCATCAACCTGTATAAAGCCAACTCAACCCATCTGTCTCTGTAGCCTTCATCACTCGAAGGGTCTTATACATCTCATCAAGGAAATCCTGCGGATCGACCTCTGGAGGAAGTAGGGCATCTTGAGATCTCTAGGCCTGAGCGGCCACTAACTAGGTCAACATACGGATGGCTCCTCTAAGGTCCCTATCTGAAACCCCAGGACCGAAAACTGGAATTGTATCAGAATCAGGAACATCGGCGGGAGGAATGGTATCACCCACCGCCGCAGCTGGAACAGGAATACTTGGATCTGGAATAGACGGGCCGGGGAGTCACTCTAACCCAAGGCATTAGGTACATGATTCACAACCACACTTGGGGTGGCGTCGGCCCTAAGGCCGAGTCTAGCTTTCTTCTTAGGTGCCATTTCTGGAAATTTTGGTACAAAGCACGAGTTAGACGTAAACACTTCCACTTTCCACTTCACCGCAAGATATGGAATAACAAAGAATATGATAGTTTCCTAAATGCCCGTGTAGCCCCCTACTTATAGATGTGGTCGACAACACACTGATAAGAAGGGCTATACTAGGCATGGCTCCGAGATATCCTAGGACTCTTTTAAAACCTTAGGCTCTGATACCAAGTTTGTCATGCCCCAAACCGAGGGACATGACCGGTGCCCGACCAGGTAGCCCCAGTCAAGCGGACCTGGGTTCCTTTCCTATCCCATGTGTTACCCCGTATTTTCATTACTCGTTAATCAAGGAACTAATCATTTTATAATTGAAATCACCTTTTCCAAAACATACACAACATTCTTGGTTACTTTACAATGTTTACAACTTACATCGCCCGACATACAATTACATAAGTTCACAACCCATATTTACTGTCTACGGAGCCTCTAAAGATGCAATATGATAATACATTACTTGATGGTAACAAGGCTCCGTCTATACCTTACATACAACCAAAATAAGACTTCGGTGTAGAAGCGGCATGAGCCATGCAGGGCCCCGAGAGGAAAGGGGCTTACCAATATGGCTAATGGAAGATGAAGGAGTGCTACTGTCGGTGAACTGGGGTACCTTATATAGATCCACCTACAATGATAATACGAGTGTAGTGCCCCCGGCATAAGGGAAGTCAGTACATTTGAATTGTAACTGGTATGTATAAACAAACTTTGCCCTAAGCAAACTCAAACCATACACAAGTAGCTGTCGACGCCCCCTTTTTCCCCCTTCTAAAAGAAAGAAATCGGGTTTACGACATTATGGACAAAATAACTCGTATTCCCTTTTGATGAATCGGGTTATGGAATTTGAAGAGTCGCCACCTTATAATTATAGTGCATTAGGACACTTTAAAGAAAAAGAAGAAGATTTTTGAAAGAAAACCAGAGTTTGGGTAAGGGCTTGAGATTATCTCGAAAGGAAGGTGTTAGGCACCCCTCAAGATCCACTAGTGTGGTTCCCGGCCATGCTTAATTATGACTTTAAAATAGAAGGGAACAAGTAAAGTCTGCACATAGTAGTTACAAATAAGTAAAAAATAAATTTAGAAAGGAAGGAAAGGACATAAATGATTTTAAAAGAGAAGGATAAATTGGAAGAAAACATAAATTTAAGAAGAACATTATACAAATAATGAAAAGGAAAGGGGGTCCTAGGTTTAAATACAATATGGATCACATCGGTACAATACCCCGTATACACTCATCAAGAGAGGGGTCGCCTATGATATTAACGCACCGGTCATCATCTCCATATTCTACCCTTCCCACCCCGTAAAGGTTATTTAAACGTGTGGATTGGTCACGAGTGCTTATTGCGTGCTATTACCCGTCCCGTCCTATAGGTCCTAGAGGGTATTTAGGACCGCTATTCCTATAAGGTAAGGACTAGGCTGAACCATTAGGTTTAAAGGTCAAAATACTAAGCGACATACATAACAAATAGGACTACACGTAAAGGAATCATATAAAGGGCATGTAAAAGGCTCAATTATCCCTCCATAGATAGGCATATAATCAGCACGTCTCAAACACATTGAAAGTCTAAAAAAATGAGAATTTTAAAAGCAAGAATGTCGAAGATAGGTTTCCGAAAGTTGGACAGAAAGTAGAATGTTTGATTGAAGGACGAATTTCATAAGTAAAAGAGGGCAATAAGTATATAGAAATTAGTATGGAAACATACTTTTGAAAATCATAGTAGAGATATTAAAGACACAGTACTATGAGAAGTTTTAGAAAAATAGCAGCATAATTCTGGGCTGAAAAAAAAAGGTGACTCAGTAGAAAACATATAGCACATATGTGATTGTCTAAAAATAGGACAGAAGTTTAGTGGGAAAACCAAGAAGACTTCAGAGAGGCCTAATTCAGAGAGTTAAAAGAGGTTGAGTAGCCTAAAACATGATTAAAAATGATCAATCGATTTTATCCGGCCTAAGGCTTGCCTAGGCATTATATACATTGCCTGTTTACCTTAAATGTGAGCATACATATTAATCTAGTTTTAAGAAGAAGACACAATTAATCAGACTTGTGTTGTTAAATAAAACTAGTGAGGTGTTCAAGCAATTGCAACTCAAATGAAAATCCTAGGTAACATGATATCTAATGCACATAAGGGTCCTAAAACATGGTATCTAAATGCAATAGCGATCCTTGTAACAATAGTTAGTTGGTTATCAACTAATTGTGATTACGAAGTGAGTATAATAACAAGCTGGAAGTAAAAGAGCCTAATACAGGATTTCTAATCGTGTGAGATGCATGTCCTATGCAGGATATCTATTGCACAAATAAGTAGTAAAGCCCTACAACCATGTTTTCTACCCGTAACCCTTAAACTAGCATGCATAACCCTCCCTGATTTCACTACAAACCCCAATCGTTCATTACAAGTTATTACATACCAAGGCAATTAAATTACAGTAATGAAGATGTGAAAAATAAGAAGTTATTCTATAGGGAGCCTTCAACCAGGCCCAAGTCTCCAACCTCACTTCTTTCGAGTTTCACAGCCTTTTACCAAGGTTTGGAGGTGCGACAAAGATCCCTAAGGGCCCATTGAGGCCCTTGGCCAATACCAGGCACCCAAACAAGTTACATTGAACAAATGCAAGTGTGGAATTACCAGCCTTGTGCATCAAAGTTCAGTGGATACTTAAGGTACCCAAGTAATGCTTACACGAAGGGGGTAGAACCTAAATTCTAGGAGTAGTGAGATTGTGATAGAGTTTTAAAGAGATTGAGTTGAAAAACAGTTGAAAGAAGGTCCATAGAGAACCAGTCTTGAAAAAAACAACAGAAGGGGTGATAGGGTTCTTTTAAAGCAATTGAATTTAAAAAGAGAAAACAGTTAAAGATGATCCATATAGAATCAATTTTGAAAGAAAACAACAGAAGAGACAATATCAGGTTAGAGGATCCCATAAGGTTCTGGGAATACAAACACAAACAGGGGAAAGGGGAATGAGGACAAGTAACTCCTAAGTGAGAACGCAATTACATATACACAGGCATAAAAGAGAAGCACTTCAGAACTTAAACAATCAAGCAGGTTTCAACAAAAGAGATCAGGACTACATGCTGATAATTGTACTGGGTTAAGGGATAAGAAGAAACATGCATAAGACAAATAAGGAGTGTAATGGGCATGCTAGATTAAGATATGCATATCAATTAACATAGAGGCATGCTAATTGCAGTAAGAACAACAAAACCCTAAGTAAAAGCATAGAAGAAATAGGATGAAGTGCAGCAGGTATAAAAGCATGTTGTTTTGAAAGCTGTAAATCAAATGGAGGGCATACCAGTTGAGGATGCAGTAGAATAGAGTAATAGTGAGCAACAATATGCAGATGAGTGAGCGATAGTGTGCAGAGAAGTGAGCAGCAATAGTAGTGAAGTGAGCAGCAATAGAAGAGAAGTGAGCAGCAAGTAGGCAGACCCAAGAAAATAGCAATGTAGAGAGCAATAGAACAGTAAAGTAGCCTAAAGCTCAGCCTGGGTTTCAAACCGGTTGAGTAACCAGTAGTCACAAGGGAAGTGAGAGAGGTTATGTAGAAGAAAGAGAGAACACTAAGTATGTTTTTGTGTAAGAGAGAGTTTAGAATAATGAATTCTGTTCGTGTGTTATGCTAAAGAGAGGGTAGAGTATTTATAGTTTTGAAAATCAATAGATAATAGGGTAACAAGTACATAATTATGGAAACAATACCAATTGGAATCAATCACAGGACCTAATTCATTTTAATCAGGGATTCATGATTCGAATGGGAGTACAGGTTATATCAGATAAAGGAAAGAATCAATTAGACGACTGATTACACCATAGTAAGAGTAGTAAGGCATGTAGTATGTAATAAGGGCCAGATACATAATGCTTCAAGTAAGGAAAGCATATACTGAATATTTGAAAATATATTTAAGAGCACGAATATGGTAAAGATATAAAATAACTCTAAAAATTAGTCAAAGAATCACGGACGAGACTAAAATCAGAGGGAATCAGTGCTAACTATAGAGAGCATTTCACAAGTAAAGAAATAATTCAAAAATCAGTGGAAGAACTTCTAAGGAAAACACATACAAATCACGGATTCGAAGAGATGCACAAAATTAGTAGAATAACAGTTACACCTATAAAATACAATAGGCGTAAGAATCAGAGAACCCTAAGCAGGAAAATCACAGGTTCAGTAGAAGACCGGAACCCTAGTAAAACTTAAAGCATGGAACTCGGATTAACCAAAAAACAAACAAGCTCATCACACAAACATAAACACATAATACATGCACAGTCACATAATACTCAAAAAGGAGCAGAAGATATAGTGATTTTGAAAGGGGGCTCAGGAACCCTAGTTTTGAAAAGAAGAATAGAACGTTGAAAAACTTGAATTAATCGAAGAAATCAAGTAGTGAGTAGCGTAAAACACAATGAATAAGCTGAAAATCATTTTAAAAAAGACAGAGATTAAGAGATTTAGGCAAAAATTAGGGTTTTGCAATAAATCAGTGAGGTAAGGAACCTGGCTGTGAAACTCGTTAATAATGGCGTACATAGTACCATCGGACTGACAACCATCGGAGAGGAGGCCGGAGATAAACCAAGCAAGGCTTCCAGTGACCATCTCGCATGGTGGAAATCTCTGGAGCCTCAAAACTTAGAGAAGATCAACGAGACAAGGCTCCGTGGTGACTGGTGGTCGAGAGAAGTGAGGATGGAGATGGCCGGAGAGGCGATGAAGATGATCGGAGAAGAACCAGAAGGTTCTAGAGATAAGGAGGAGACGAAGAGACCAAGAGAGAGACCGGTCTCTATGAAAATGAGGGGTGGAGGGGGGGGTCGTTAGTCTTTAATTTAGGTAATATAATCTGGGCCGTTGATCTCATTTGATCAACGGCTCAGATCAAATCAAAAATGGATCGGGCCTCCGAATAGGGTATGGGTCGGGTCTTAATTGAAATTGGGTTGGGTTAATTGGAATAGGGGTTGTCTGAAATGGGGTTAAAATTTGGGTTCAATTGGGCTATGTTTGCAATAAATTTTGGCTAGCATTTAAATAGCCACTTTTTCCTTTTTTATTTTATAAAAATAGTTAAAATGATTTGAAAAAAAATTTGAAAACACAGAACTAATTAATAATATATAAATATTAATCTAAAAATACCAGAAATGATTTTATAATTATAAAATGCGGATAATTGTAAAATAGGCTATAATTGCAATTTCATGCAATTTAGTTTTAGAAATTCCAAATAAATTAGTAAAAATACGTAAAAATCATATTAATTATATTTTGTTGTAAATATGAGAATAAAATATGCTATTCACCGAAAAATGATAATTTTGGGAATAATTTTGGATTTTGTACTATAACAACAGACAACGAATTGATTCAAAAAAAAATCTTAAAAATTGAGGGAAAATACCAAAACTTTTGGGCATGCTTATATATGTATACACATGCTATTTTGAAAGTATTTGAGTATAAAAATATATAGGGAAAATTGGGTATCAACAGTAGCAAGTAATAATGGAATCAACAATCAATACACATGAAAGAAAACAATCAAGCCAAACAAGTTTACAATCTCTCCATTTCCCTTCCAATATTTTTCAGATCAAAGAATTCACAACTTTCTCATATTTTCATTTCAATAGTGATTTCCATCACTTTCCACCACCCTTATTACCTCAGCCACCCTTATTACCTCGACCACCCTTATCATTTTGTGTTGCGGCGGCGCAACCCGATCCCACCGTATAGTTACAATTCACAAACAACACAACAACAATCAATGATTCACAAAGATAAACAACAACACTTCTAAAGAAATAACTACAACAACTTACAAGTATTTCCATAACCATCAACACTATTTCCATCATATTCAACAACCCATATGCGTTTTACGCCACAACGATGATTGCCACAATAAGCCATAGATATTGTTACTACAGTTATTCGAGTTGCATCATTTACGATTTCCTTCCATCATTTGTTCCTCAGCTCTTACCACATAACACAGTCACAACCATACCAATTACACGAATTTCACAAATAATCCACGTAAACATCATATACCAAACATTCATACACCAAACAAGGTGATTTTACGAAGGTCAAAGTTAGTCATACATACCTGGAGCCGAATTCCCTTTTAATATCTACTTCCACTTTACCAAAAAGCCTGGCAACATCAATCTAGTGCGCAAATTAATACATATTTCTTAGAATCAAAGTTCATAATCACTACCCAAACACATTTAGGTTATCAACCCTCCTTTATACAATTCTTTACTACCACCCAATTACTCTTACTAGATTTTAGGTTTTAATAGACATGCATGAGTGTTTTAACCCCTATTACCAAGAATCAATGCATAAGAATCTCCCTTTTTATTAAAATCTGAAAACTAATGAAAAAGGGTTGGGGTCTAAAGAATCTATATGTTGGTGTCAAGCATGCCCGTGAGACTTATGCTGTGATTAATATGACTCTGTTTTGTATTGTTCATGCCTTATGTGATATTTCTATTGTTGAACAAGCCTTGTGGAAGTAATTTTGGTAATTGAACAGTGAAGAGCGTTGGCTCAAGTTGTGAAATGATTTGTGGAATTATTGTTTGCGATTGAACATTTTAGAGCATTGGCTCAAGTTGCGAAATCAGTTGTGAAGTAAATGAGAAAAAGAGAAGAGGATTATGATATTGTCTCCCTTGCCAGGATGTTGTTGCTTTTAATCTTATCTCTCTTGCCGGGATGTTGTGGCTTTGATATTATTTCCCTTTCCGGGATATGATTGTTGTACTATTGTTCCCTTCCTAGGATTTTATTGTGATTTTACTTATTCCCTTGCCCTTATTGCTTGTAATTGTTGTTTGGGTGAGGAAGAGTGTTAATGCATGAAGGGTGATGCCGTGCATTGTATTGGTGATAGAGTGTTAAAACACGAAGTTTATGCCGTGTATGATATTTTTGAGAGAGTGTTAATACATGAAGGGTGATGTTGTGCCGCATGATGTACAATTTCATTCCTTTATATGAGTGATAATGCACGAAGGATCATTCCATGCCATGATTATGTGAGGTAAAAGCACCAAGGGTGATGTCGTGCCGATTATATTGATTTTTATGGCGAGGACGAGAGTAAAAGCACGAAGGGTGATGCCGTGCACTTGTCCTTGATTTTCCTAATTTTTTGCTGTTAGTTGAGTTATGGTGTTCTTTACGTTTACTTATTGATTTTCCGTTGTTACTTGATTTTATTGTGATGTTATTGATTCCTTTTCACAAATTACTTGTGATTATTGCTTGGGTGAGGAAGAGTGTAAAGCACGAAGGGTGATGACGTGCATCATATTTGTAAAAGAGTGTTAGAGCATGAAGGGTGATGTCGTGCATGTTATTGGTGAGAAAGTGCTAAAGCACGAAGGGTGACGTCGTGCACTTGTCTTTAAATTCCTGATTTTTGTTGATAACTCAGTTATGGTTTCTCTACATTTAACTGTTGGTTTTCTGTTGATACTTGTTGATCCCGCAACATGATTCCCTCTTCCTATCTTCAATTATGAAGTTCTGGTTTTATTTTTCTGCTGTATATGATTTAACTTTACAGATTTATTTGGTAGTTTGGTCCTAGCCTCGTCACTACTTTGCTAAGGTTAGGCTAGGCACTTACCAGCACATGAGGTCGGTTGTGATTATACTACACTCTACACTGTGTGCAGATCCCGGTGCTGTAGCGTTTAGACCGCCATGAGGTTGCTGCCTTCAGTCCAGCAGGCGACCCGAGGTAGTCCTGCATACATCCGCTGGCCTTCGCATCTCCTTATATCTTTTCATGTATTTCTTTCATGTATTCCAGAGACAATGTTGCATTTGTTTTTCGGACCTTTTTTTGTAGTATTCCTAGACAGTCTGTGAAATTGTAACACCAGTTCTGGGTAGTTTATGTTATGGATTGGTATTAGCATCTTTATTAAAATATTACATTTTATTCTTCCGTTTATTAAATTCCGTTGTTTATATAATGTTGGTTCTTAATTGTTAACGGATTAAAATGGGAAAAAGGTAAATAATACAAATGGTTGGGTTGCCTAACTTTCACTAGTAGGCACTATCACGATTCTCGAGGGCGAAAAATCTGGGTCGTGACATGCATGAAGTATACTTGTACGAAGAAACATATCTATAAGACCCCATGTGGGCAACCACGAGTTCATAAGACCTTCATAAAGGCAAAAAACAAACCTGTAAGACCTCAAGCAAAACATGAATGATACTTGTACCAAATAACTTGAATCTGTAAGACCTCAAGTAAGGCATGATAAAATTTGTAAGACCTTAAAAAGGCATAATCGCGATCTTAAAAGTTAAGGCTATATATATCCGAACTTGTAAGACCCCTAAAAAAGCGTACCCTCGATATATACACCGAAAAAGCCAATCCAACGCAACTTGGGGATGCCTGAGTGTCGCTACAAAATCATAAGCCGTCAATTACTTCAAAAAACCTTCGAAAAGAACCGGTTAATCAGGCTACCCACGGCATATGAAAAAGAGCTTCGATCATATTAGCTGCAGGCAATGAGCTTCTAAACAATTTAGCCATCGAATGAAACCTCTCGAGGTGCTCATTTATCGCTACATAACGGCTCACAATCGAGGCTCTTATCGGGCCGTCAAAGAGTCGGTCGAACACAAAAACTTCAAAAAGTCTTTAACAAGGGAAATAAAGCCTATAGGTCGTACCGACCCAATGCGTACGATCCACCGCCGCCTGTCACACCCCAAATCGAGGGACATGACCGGCGCCCGACCGGGTAGCCCCAGTCAAGCGGACCTGGGTGCCTTTCCTATCCCGCGTGTTACCCCGTATTTTCATTACTCATTAATCAAGGAACTAATAATTTTATAATTGGAATCACCTTTTTCGAAACATACACAACATACTTGGTTACTTTACAATGTTTACAACTTACATCGCCCGACATACAATTACATAAGTTCACAACCCACATTTACTGTCTACGGAGCCTCTAAAGATGCAACAGGATAATACAGTACTTGCCGGTAATAAGGCTCCGGCTATACCTTACACACAACCAAAATAAGACTCCAGTGTAGAAGCGGCATGAGCCACGTTGGGCCACAAGAGGAAAGGGGCTCACCAATACGGCTGTTGGAAGATGAAGGAGTGCTACTGCCGGTGAACTGGGGTACCTGATATAGATCCACCTACAATCATAATACGAGTGTAACGCCCCCGGCAAAAGGGACGTCAGTACACTTGAATTGTACTGGTATGTATAAACAAACTTTCCCCTAAGAAAACTTAAACCATACACAATACACATGAAAGAAAACAATCAAGCCAAACAAGTTTACAATCTCTCCATTTCCCTTCCAACAATTTTCACATCAAAGAATTCACAACTTTCTCATATTTTCATTTCAATAGTGATTTCCATCACTTTCCACCACCCTTATTACCTCGGCCACCCTTATCATCCCAACCCACAAATTATCATTTTGTGTTGCAGCGCGCAACCTGATCCCACCGTACAGTTACAATTCATAAACAACACAACAACAATCAACGATTTACAAAGATCAATAACAACACTTCTAAAGAAATAACTACAACAACTTACAAGTATTTCCATAATCATCAACACTATTTCCATCATATTCAACAACTCGTATGTGTTTAGCGCCACAACAATGATTGCCATAATACGCCATAGATGTTGTTACTACAGTTATTCTAGTTGCATCATTTACGATTTCCTTCCGTCATTTGTTCCTAATCTCTTACCACATAACACAATCACAACCATACCAATCATATGAATTTCACAAATAATACACGTAGATATCATATACCAAACATTCGTACACCAAACAAGGCGATTTTACGAAGATCAAAGTTAGCCATACATACCTGGAGCCGAATTCCCTTTTAATATCTACTTCCAACTTTACCAAAAAGCCTGGCAACGTCAATCTAGTGCACAAATTAATACATATTTCTTAGAATCAAAGTTCACAATCACTACCCGAACACATTTAGGTTATCGACCCTCCTTTACATAATTCTTTAATCCCACCCAATTACTCTTACTAGATTTTAGGTTTTAATAGACATGCATGAGCGTTTCAACCCCTATTACCAAGAATCAATGCATAAGAATCTCCTTTTTTATTAAAATCTAAAAATCAATGAAAAAGGGTTGGGGATTTTACCTGCAAGAACGGAGATGAAGATAATACTCAAACATTTCCGGGCCTGGGTGACTTTGGAAAATCAAATTGAGGAAGATGAACTTTCTCTCTCAAGAACCCTCTCTTCCCTCTCTCTAATTTTGCCCAGTAAAGTGATTAAAATGAGGGGTTGGGGTATTTTATTAAAAAGAGAGTCGGGTTTAAAATTTAGAAAACTAGAAGCCCAAGCAGGATCTGCGGTCGCACATTGCGGTCGCAGAATCGAATTGCGGTCCGCTGAAGTGCCCCAAAACTTTGAGCGTTTTTGCTTGGGAATGCGACGGGAATGCGGTGCGCATTCCTGTTATGCGGTCGCATAATGCACCGCAGAACTCACCTTCACAAATCCTTGTGGAATTTATGCGATGATTATATGGTCTGCATATTGATTATGCGATCGCATAATAGACCGCATTTTTAACATCAATTTCGACTAACTCCCTGATTAACTCTACGGCAGAAATGCTGTCCGCATATCTGATCTACGACCGCATTTTGGACCGCATAGTGGCAATTTTCTGGAAAATGTTAATTCTTGATTTTAAGTGCAAAATCAGTAAAAAGGGCCCGAACCGCGTTGAGCAAGCTCGCCGCGAATAATTTTACACATCCCTAATGCATATTCGGATCTGGACACCACAAGCTACTAGGTTTTGAGCACAAATTTTTATGGGGCCTTACACCGCCAGCCCATATGAGAGGTTGTACCGACCCGATGCTTAAGATCCACTGTCGCCAGCCCATATTAGGGGCCGTACCGACCCAATGCGTAAGAGCCTAAGGGCCGACTTGAAATTCAAAAACTTGAGGGTGAATGAGCTCGCGTCGAAACCTGACTAGGAGACCGAGCCCAAAATAGTTAACTAAAGGCAAATACATAAGAGCCACTGTCACCATTCTATACTAAGAGTTTGTACCAACCCAAAGCGTAAGAGCCACTGCCGCCAGCCTATACTAAGAGGTCATACTGACCCAATGCGTAAAAGCCACTAAAGCAAGCTTAAATTAAAAGGTCGTACCGACCCAATGCATATGAACTATTTTCGATAGTCTAAAAGTGCCCCAGGTCCGATTAGAAGTCACACCAACCCAACTACCGGCCCAAACAATCTCAGAACCAATTTCTAGACCTAAAGGTCGGTAAAACCGAGTTAGGAATCTGAATCGGGGACTGGGACCTGAATGGTCGACCTTCGACCATTACGAATTGCTCAGCAATAGCAAAAACCCAAGGGTCTAACCCGAGGTCAAAAAATCTCGGACCAATTGTCAAAAACACCGCATGTTACCCCTAAAAGGTAGAGGAAAAATAAGAAGTGATGAAAAAAGAAAGGCCTCCTATATATATATATATATATATGTATATATATATATATATGTATATATATATATATATATGTATATTGCTCACAAGGGTACGTTTACAAGGACTATAAATCCCTTACAAGGGAGAGATCAAATAAAATCCTAATCTACCATCGGGTCTTTGCCTTCGACGGCTCCCTCGGAGCTTGTATCCCAACGGTTCCTGCCACGGTCCCAGGGTTTTCAACGACCTCTTTTCCTGTGGGGATTCTACCTTCATCCTTATCATCTCCCGAGCCACTGCTCGACACACCTTCAGAATCAAGCATGGCAACAACTTTCTTCTCTAGGGTATACACCCTCTCGAGCTCACCAAATAGATTAATGCCCTCACATGTATATCCTCGAGTGTCCGCCTCCGAGATTCTAATCGAGCATGTTCTATGGCTGGAGTCTATTTCAGTTCGGCCTCCTTGTTGATACCCAATTTTTCCTTATGTATTTTTACATGCAAATACTTTCAAAATATGCATATATAAGTATGCCCAAGTGTTTTAGTATTTTTAAATCAATGAGATAGTATAGAATGATCATGGAGTGTTTGTTGATGCCCTTAATGAGTTCTTCATAGATTTCAACTTGGGAACTACACAGATGATAATGAAAGAAAGAAAAACATGAGAAACTAGCATTGTGCTATAATAACCC